>CANNZV010002613.1:0-90831 GCA_947561585.1 Caprella mutica | reverse complement strand
CATCTGATGTACCTTCTCCCCCATCTAATGTACCTTCTCCCCCCAGGTGTTCACATGTTATGGCAGTGGGAGACTCAAGGCCGGGGGTTCAGGAAGTGGTCTAGTGAGGGAGTACATTCTCCGTCTGTGTGCCCTGCTGTTCTCCCTCACCCTCTGCGTGGTGGTCACCCTCTTCTGTCACACTCATGACCATCTCTTTGACCAGCAGTGGCAGGCTGCTTTGAGGCAGAGCATCCTCTGTCGTGTTGGTTTGCTGCAGAGTATTGGGGGAGACGAGTGTCAGCCCTCCACCAAACCCAGCCTCAGTATCTACAAACTGCAGGTAACTAACTAAAGTAATCACACATTTCCTGTCTTGTATCTACAAACTGCAGGTAACTAACTAAAGTAATCACACATTTCCTGTCTTGTATCTACAAACTGCAGGTAACTAACTAAAGTAATCACACATTTCCTGTCTTGTATCTACAAACTGCAGGTAACTAACTGAAGTAATCACACATTTCCTGTCTTGTATCTACAAACTGCAGGTAACTAACTAAAGTAATCACACATTTCCTGTCTTGTATCTACAAACTGCAGGTAACTAACTAAAGTAATCACACATTTCCTGTCTTGTATCTACAAACTGCAGGTAACTAACTAAAGTAATCACACATTTCCTGTCTTGTATCTACAAACTGCAGGTTCCTGTATATATTAGACACCACAGGAACGAATTGTTAAGGTGATAATTTCAGAGTTAAATTTGTGTAGCTAAGGTTATATATCAACAGAAATGATATTAATCAAGTATCCTCTTCTTTTTGAATTAGCTACTTGAGAAATATTAAGACTCAACCTTCACCGTCAGACTTTCCATTAGATTGAATAGAAGAACGAGGAAGGCTTAACAATCTCTCGTATCGTTTATTTATAGAGAATTAGGTATTTAGATATTTTATGATACCTTACAATAAATGTCCAGAACCACTAACCTTGGATCTAATAAATATAATAATAACAATTCCAAGTGGAGCGGACCTTCAAGGAGAATTTTTGCTATTTCTAATAAAGAGCAATGTTAATAGAGTAGATTAAAGATGTTATTCTTGCAAAACACACACAATATATAAAACTGAATTACTAGGTCAGGTAAAGACAACTTGGCTGAGAGGGTCGAAAGAAAATATCTTCACCAGGCTACTAGCCAATCTAAATATATACAAAACATATTAACAGAAAACACAATAAAAAACCTGCCCTAGTTACTCGTAACTTCTTATAACATTTATAATCTTATCTGATAATTGCTCACAATGTTCTATGAAACTAAAGCTGCACATTAACATAATTAGTATATGAACTCTTGAGAAGGCATGTCTTACGCTATAAATTGACTGCTCTGTGTGATGTCCTCTATAGTGACTTTTACTATTTGCTGCATTGGCCCTCACTAGTTTGGATACAAGGCTATGTTACAAATTATCGGTCGGTTACACATCTTCGGTCATAGAAGTAAACCTAATTATTATATTTTGTTATTTTAATTATTACCTATCTATATCGTTTTTTCTTATACGATCGAAGATGTGAAACCAACTGATAATTCGTAACTTGCCCTGTAATTTGTGTCACCTATTGAGTGACTAATAATAATAATAATTTCTATTTACAGGTTACATGTTAATTACTCAATTAACCCTCTACTATAAAATGTGATTTACTTTTTTCTTCACCAGTTAATATCTGGGTTAAAACTCTCCACATTTTCTAACATTTCAAGGTTCTAGCTTGTTCTTGAAGGTCCCCTCCAAGCAAATTTTTTTATTGTTTAAATCAACAAGGCTATTGTTTTTTTATCATTTTACTGCAAACCCCATAAAATTTGATAGCATATTTTAAATTTTATATGCGTTTAAAGAAGATTTTTATAATCCAAACTCTACAAAACCTACTTTACTTCTGACTTTCTAATTTTCAGTCTGAAGAAGAAGAATGTACACCATTTGTTTTGATTGTCAACTAGGTATTCGGTTTAATAAATCTATTTATTATTAGTTTGAAGGTTCAAATTTTGATAAACTTATTATAGAAACGTTTATATACTTTTAGAAAAGATTAATATCTTAAAAGAAGGCCAAAAACGCATTGTTTGTTCAAAAATCTAAATTTGAAATCCAAACAAAGAGTGAACAATCTTCTTTCTCAGCTTCAGGTTGGAAATTCGCTCGATTGTTGCTCACATAGTATTAAAAAACTTTAAAAGCAAGTAATAAAATATATACTGAACCGAATTGTATGCGGTTTGCGGAATAATGATCGTAGACCTTAGTTCTATAATATTATGAAATAAACTCATTTTTTTCCCGGAGCCTGGAGAGGACCTTTAATGCTAACATATCACCTTTGACTCTTTTCAGGTCCTAGCTTGGTGTCTCCCTGCCATCGTCACAGCCTCTTTCTGTTGGACCTCAAACACCAGCACCATCTGGAGGGCCTGTGTTGGGGGTGTGGTGGGTACCAGCCCATCTCTGCAGGAGACGGTTCCTGTGAACCATCACAAGATCAGTCCCGAGAAAGTGGTGCGGGGCCAGAATGCAGCAAATGGTGAACTGTTCTCAAATATATCTTCTGTTCTCATGTAAATATAGGAAGAAGTTCAGGATTGTTTGCACAGATAATGTTAAAAATGTCCCATATTCTACAGACTGGGTGCGAGGTAACCAAATGGCTCTGCAGGCCATCCCTGTGGGCACCAGACCGCGAGAACCCCAAGTGGTGAATGACCCATTGCGGAGAGGGTATGAATCGGATTCTGACCAAAGTGTGGACACGAGGTAACTTTATTTTTAGGTTAAGTTACGAGTTATTGAACGGTTCCACATTTTCAATCATGTAAGAAAAAATAAAATAATCATTAGCTATTGTATTTTTTATATGATGGAAAATGTATAACCGTTCGAGAACTAGGAACTTCCCTTACTAGTTATAAAGTATTTCAAAGTGGTGAATTGATAAAAGAATAAAAATAATGTTAAAATATATCTTATTGACAAGGAATTCAATTCTCTCTCACATTTAGTCTTTTAATATTCCCTGATGTACTGCCTTTTCATTGCCTGATGTACTGACTTTTCATTGCCTGATGGACTGACTTTTCATTGCCTGATGGACTGACTTTTCATTGCCTGATGGACTGACTTTTCATTGCCTGATGGACTGACTTTTCATTGCCTGATGGACTGACTTTTCATTGCCTGATGGACTGACTTTTCATTGCCTGATGGACTGACTTTTCATTGCCTGATGGACTGACTTTTCATTGCCTGATGGACTGACTTTTCATTGCCTGATGGACTGACTTTTCATTGCCTGATGGACTGACTTTTCATTGCCTGATGGACTGACTTTTCATTGCCTGATGGACTGACTTTTCATTGCCTGATGGACTGCCTTTTCATCCTCACTTGACTACTTTTCTCTGTAAACAGATCTAATTGATGGGCTTTTGACAATATGCATTTAAAATCATAGATATAAAGAATACCATAGACGAAACTGAATGAAATGGTATCGAATACTATATACCGCTGGTGTAGAACCATTCAATACTCTTCAATTCTCTCCGTCTATAATATTTTCAAGATCTATGATTTTAAATGCATATTGTCACATCCCTGCTAATTATTGAATCCTATCACTTTAGTCTGTCATTTAATTCTTGTATGTATTTCTCTATACATATGGTGGTATTTGCTCTCAATCTTCTACAACCCACCACAACTTTTTCTGTGTGTTTAACAAATTTACATTTTCTCTCTCCAGACTGTCTGTTGAGTCAGGTGTGCATTACTTTTCTAGCAAGAGACAACAGAGGAGAGGGAGGAGAAGAAGACACTCTCTGGACTCACAGCTGTCATTCCATGTGTCAGATGTGGAGAGAGAGGTTGCCAGGTGAGATGGAGTGCTACCTAATTGGTCGTACACACAGGGTTTTTTAAGTCTTTCCACCCGACTTTTTGCTAAGCTCCTCCTACTTTTTCCACGAGAATATAAGAAAAAACGATATAAATCGTATTATTATTATTTTGTTTCCATGCAGGTATCATGGATACCAACTAAAATAAATAGTATTTATATAGTTTTTTATATTCTCGTGGAAAAAGTAGGAGGAGCTTAACAAAAAGTCTGGTGGACAGACTTAAAAACCCTACGTGTGGACTGCTACCTAATTGCTAATTTATACCATCATTTAAATAGGAATAGCAATTTAATTTATTTAAATACCCAGTTATTCACTATCCCAAAGATGCTCTAGCATTATCAGTTCCAATGGTTAGAGTAGCTCCACTTGCACAAGAACAGACTATAGTAACAGATCAGTTCTTTCTTAGAAATCTTGTCAATCATTTAACATTTGCAAGACTCGAGACTGCTTCATTGAATTAGATGTTGTATTATCACACTCGTGTATGTTCTTCTCTGGTAATCGTTATCCCTAAAAAAATTTCGGTAAATTAATTTCTAAATAGTTACTTTCGATTCTCTTAGTTGAGTGATTCAATTGCTAATTGTAAAAAAATTATTTAAGTACCTACGTAACAAATCTTATCCCCAAGTTAAATTAAATTTTGTTTTGAAAAAAGCAATCACTATTGGTTCATTTTCCCTCAAGATAAAATCCCACTTTTACTGTCATCTGGTCTCATTTTTAAATACTCGTGTGGACAGTGCCAGTCCACTTAAATTGGTGAGACCATGATGCAGTTAAAGGTGAGAATTTCTCAGCATAAGGGAATATCCTTTTGAACAAATAACCCCTAATGCTTCAACACTTTATTATTTGTTTAATTATATAATGTTAACTATTTAATATTTGGGTGATTTTGGTATACAAAATAATTACTATTTTCATATGCAGTAGAATTTCAGGCAATGTAGCCTGAAAAGTGAAGAGTTTTTCTTTAGTCTGCCAGCCATGAATTAGCTAGCTAGCTACCATCTGTTTTAGAAACTAAAGGCTATTTTATGGCAGACTAAAGAAAATTTGTTCACTATTCAGGCTACATCCTAACTCATTCACTATAGAGGAGTTCTACTTTATTTTGATTTAAAAATCGCATCAATAAATCACTCTCATCCAACTCTGACTCTGATCACAATAACACCTACTTTCCACACAGACGTACAATGATTCACTTTGGTGGAGGTCAGCAGAGGGCCTCGGTGACCTCGTACAACTCGAGGACATCTCGCATCTCTAGAGCTGACTGGATGGGGAAAAGAGTTACGGCCAAGAAAGGATACGATTCACGCAGAGCCTCTTTCACCTCTGAAGATAGCTCCTTCAGTTCTGTGGTATGTGATACTCCTTGTACATCAGTAGCTATATTGATGTTCTACTGCAAAATGATAGTAGTTATAATACTCAATAAAGTGTTCACCAAATTAAGAAGATGCATTTCGAAATTAGTATAAGAGTCGAAACAAAATCAAGCCCATTAGAAGTTAATAATGAGGACTTAACAGAGTTATTAAAAGTACATAATCCACTGCTCATAGTTATATATTCATTAAGTATAGCACGTAGCTCCCTATATATAGTAGCTATGTGCCTCGAGTGGAAAAATCATTTTTCATGACAGCCACCTCCCGCTGTACATCATAGCATTATGAAGAAACAAATAGATATGTAATAATGAAGATAAATATAATTGTGCTGTTGATTCTCTCCAAAACTGTTTCCAAAGTTGCTAGTTTTTGAATCCGGTGTACTAACAGCGTTGTTTTTCTTTTAGTTTAATAACCCGTCATTTTTAAAATATGGTTTAAGCTGATGATTCCTCATATGATTATTGAACACACTAAAATTCTCCCAAATGACATTTTCTCTATTATTGTAAGCCTATCGTTACTACTGCTTGTGCCCCTAACGTCGCATCCACTCCCTGTTTAGGTTGTGACCCGCACTACAGAAGTGGCTCAAGATACTCTTTTCTCCAACATGATGAGGCGGCTAGAACTCTCCTCTAGTGCAGAGTCTAAACCCATGGCACTGCAGCAGGTGAGAGGCCATAGAGATAAATTAATGTGGTAGAATGATTGAAAGGCACCTCTTCTAATCTTTAGGAACTGTCAAATTATAACTTTCAGTTACTCTGTAGATAACATAGAGTGAAAAATCCTAATAATACTATTGTCATCAACCAATTCAATCACGATCGTTCGTTATGTGTTGTTCACACTTTAAGAGAAAATATTGAAAGATTCGCAATAAAGAGACTCATTATTCATTAGTTTTCAAAAGACAATAAGCAGATGGCTTATGGCGGTTATGCGTGAGGCTGGTGTAGATGTGTAAGTATTTAAAGCTCACAGCACTAGAGCTGCCTCCACTTCTGCTGCTAAGCGTAGTAAGCTGGACATGGATGAAATATTACGATCAGCTGGTTGGAAGAACTAAAAGACGTTTGCAAAATTTTATGATAAAGTCATTCAAGAAGACGGAGATTATGAACTGAAAATTTTGAAAGATGCATCTTTGAACTGACCGTTTGTGATACTATTTTTGCTAATTCAAATACTCATGTGATGTGATACTCTCAATCTATGGTCTGTGAGGGAATGCGTAAGTCAATCACACTCTCCTCATGACATCTCATTAGCTGCAGTATACAGGGTGACATAAAACTTCTCAGATGAAACTAAATATCTCTGAGAAAACACTCAAATAGGTAAAACAACATGAAAAGTGCTTAGAGGGAAAGTAAAGTCAAAATCAAATAATCGCCAAACTGGTTTTAAATCGATTCAGAATATTTAATTATGTAATATTTTGAATGCTCGTAAAGTGTATAATGAAATTAGCGACACCTAGCGGAAGCATTTGCACTCATTAGTATGTACGTGAGTATGTTTGTTGTTTTCATATTAATTTATGTATGCAGTAATCAACCTTTGTTTGCGTCAAATTGGTGAAAATATTAAAGACAAGAAGTCATAGTAATAAAAATAAAGCCATCTCTTCACTTGAGCTAAAATCTAGGTAGAAACTTAACTCGGTTGGTTTGTTTACAAGATGGCGCCACTGATTGTAGCGCCATCTACCGTTAGCATTTGTTAAGAAATTAATTATATATAAAATGATATCTCCATTATTAGATTTTATTGAGCATTGCAATGTCACACGATATACTTTATTATTACTAAGCAATCGTTTGACATTAAAATTATTAAAACAAAAAGATGACTGTACTGCCCCTTAAGATAGTTATAGAGAACACTGAGAAGAAACTCTTCTCTTATTCGACTGACTGCTTCAACCGCTGCTAGCCACTCATCCATAGGCAGTGCTGTCCATATTCCATTTGAGTTTTCGTTCAACTCTTTTATATACGGTTGCATGAGAGTATCTGCACACATTCTTCTCCAATGCTCACCACACGCAGAATTCTATCGTATTAAATCAGATGCGAGCTTTCCTGCTGGAAAATTGTTTTCCGGAAATTTTGTATCACTGTGTATAGTGTCAATGTTCCGCGCACTTTGCCAATTTGCACAATCTAGAAAGTGCAATGCGCGTTTTTAGGATAATGGAAGTGTACGACAATCTTGAGATTGGCGCAAATTTTCAACATAATAGCATATAATTTTATGGAAAACTTTTTAAATTTAATTTAAAGGATGATATTTTTACATTAAAACAAAGTGAACAAACAAATGAGGTTAATTCCAAACGTTTGGTAGAATGTTTGATATCTCAGTAAAATTAAAGTACCAGTTTTGTTAAGTTTCTTTAAGTAACGTATAACTCAAGTTTAATTACCAATTTATTACCAAGTTATTATGTATAGCTCTAACTATCATATTTTGATGAAATGGACCAATTAAATGCGTAAATAATTGATTATCTACTCCATACCTGTTGGCCCTGTTTCATAACCTTTACCTGCCTTGCACACTCTCGAGATTAACGCGCATTTTCAAGATCCTAAAAACGTGCAGCGCATTCTCGAGATTGTGAAATTTGTACAAACATAGCATATAATTGTTTACTTTAAATTATTAATTATAGTTATTGTCTATGACGATTAAAAAAATAGATGGGGTAAGTTACGAATTATCGGTCAGTTTCACATCTTCGGTCTTAGCTATATGATAAAAGGATATAATAATTATCATTTAATTTTTATTTGTATCCATGATACCTGCAGGTAGCTATCATGGATACCAATAAAAAAATAATTAACAATTATTAGCTGTATTGTTTTTCTTGTATAACCGAAAATGTGAAACTGACCGATAATTTGGACTTTACCGTCACTTCAAGAAAAGATTCGATTTTCACAGGCCAGCGTTATGAATTTATCAGTGAAAATTAATTAATTATTATTCACTCTATATTACATAATTTATTTAATTGTAGCTATGTGTTTGCCTTAGGTTTGAATATCTACTTTATTTAATTGTGTTTATTTGCCTTAGGTTTGAATATCTACTTTATTTAATTGTGTTTATTTGCCTTAGGTTTGAATATCTACTTTATTTAATTGTGTTTATTTGCCTTAGGTTTGAATATCTACTTTATTTAATTGTGTTTATTTGCCTTAGGTTTGAATATCTACTTTATTTAATTGTGTTTATTTGCCTTAGGTTTGAATATCTACTTTATTTAATTGTGTTTATTTCCTTAGGTTGCCTCGACATCTGGTGTTCCCCACCCCCTCGCCACCATTGCCGTACAGACATCTTTGGAAGCTGAGGACTTGCGCCCCTTCTCGCCCCCCACCTCTGAAAAAGGGGTACAGGTGTCCCCCTCCTCTGTCAGCTCCTCCCCCCACACTCTCCTCACACCCTCTCTGCACAGGAAGGGGGAGGAGAAAGAGAGGAGGGGAGTGAGGGAAGAGGAGGGCAAGGATAGGAGGAAGGGAGAGAGCAAGCACAAGAAGAAGAAGAGAAGAAAAGGAGCAGCGAAGGAGAAAACTCTGCCCATCAGTCGCAACAACAGTACAGACTACCTCATAACCAACACTGGTAAGTCACTAACTTCCTCATAACCAGCACTGGTAAGTCACTAGCTACCTCATAACCAGCACTGGTAAGTCACTAACTTCCTCATAACCAGCACTGGTAAGTCACTAGCTACCTCATAACCAGCACTGGTAAGTCACTAGCTACCTCATAACCAGCACTGGTAAGTCACTAGCTACCTCATAACCAGCACTGGTAAGTCACTAGCTACCTCATAACCAGCACTGGTAAGTCACTAGCTACCTCATAACCAGCACTGGTAAGTCACTAGCTACCTCATAACCAGCACTGGTAAGTCACTAGCTACCTCATAACCAGCACTGGTTAGTCACTAGCTACCTCATAACCAGCACTGGTAAGTCACTAGCTACCTCATAACCAGCACTGGTAAGTCACTAGCTACCTCATAACCAGCACTGGTAAGTCACTAGCTACCTCATAACCAGCACTGGTAAGTCACTAGCTACCTCATAACCAGCCCTGATAAGTCACTAGCTACCTCATAACCAGCCCTGGTAAGTCACTAGCTACCTCATAACCAGCCCTGGTAAGTCACTAGCTACCTCATAACCAGCCCTGGTAAGTCACTAGCTACCTCATAACTAGCCCTGGTAAGTCACTAGCTACCTCATAACCAGCACTGGTAAGTCACTAGCTACGTCATAACCAGCACTTGTAAGTCATAACCAGCACTTGTAAGTCATAACCAGCACTTGTAAGTCATAACCAGCACTGGTAAGTCCAGCTCTATGCCGAGAGTAAGATGGTTGTTGTTGTGGATCATTTCACCTTTAATTTCATCAGTAGCTAAAATATTTTAATTTAAATGAATAATTTCTAGTAAAATACACCCTCAGCTTTACGTGGGGGTGTGTACCCTCAGCTTTACCTGGTGGTGTGTACCCTCAGCTTTAACTGGGGGTGTGTACCCTCAGCTTTACCTGGGGGTGTGTGTACCCTCAGCTTTACCTGGGGGTGTGTGTACCCTCAGCTTTACCTGGGGGTGTGTGTACCCTCAGCTTTACCTGGGGGTGTGTGTACCCTCAGCTTTACCTGGGGGTGTGTGTACCCTCAGCTTTACCTGGGGGTGTGTGTACCCTCAGCTTTACCTGGGGGTGTGTGTACCCTCAGCTTTACCTGGGGGTGTGTGTACCCTCAGCTTTACCTGGGGGTGTGTGTACCCTCAGCTTTACCTGGGGGTGTGTGTACCCTCAGCTTTACCTGGGGGTGTGTGTACCCTCAGCTTTACCTGGGGGTGTGTGTACCCTCAGCTTTACCTGGGGGTGTGTGTACCCTCAGCTTTACCTGGGGGTGTGTGTACCCTCAGCTTTACCTGGGGGTGTGTGTACCCTCAGCTTTACCTGGGGGTGTGTGTACCCTCAGCTTTACCTGGGGGTGTGTGTACCCTCAGCTTTACCTGGGGGTGTGTGTACCCTCAGCTTTACCTGGGGGTGTGTGTACCCTCAGCTTTACCTGGGGGTGTGTACCCTCAGCTTTACCTGGGAGTGCGTACTCCAGGGAATTTACTAGTAATAGCTTGCTAGGAGTAGTTTGAATATACATCCTTCAACAATCAACCCACTCATAAAATTTAAAAATGTTCACGGCTCCAACGGATGGCGGTGGCTTTAACTTTTAATTAAAGATTAGTTATTTGCCTTAGCTTTCGTGTTACCAATGTCTCCCCTATCACAGGCACCCCCTTCACATCCACGCCCCCTGCTCCCTCTGGGCGCCTCTCATCTGCTTACAGTGGCAGTAGGGGCACTTTTCTGGATACTGAGACCATTTCCACCATGCTGGACACTGCCAACATCAGCGATGAGTCCTGCTGAAGCTATTCAAACTAATTGTAACGTACATAGTTTAGATGCTAGGAAATGCAAGAAGCAATATGTATTTAGTTGCTACCAGAGGCTAATAGTAAAGACACAACTTTTTATTCTATATGAATGAAAATAAATTATCCATAAACATAAATGATAGATTATTGTGGATTTATTTGATATTTAATTTTTAAAGCCTCACGCCATCTAGCGGTGAAAACGTCAATCTCCGTGCGTGCGTTTGTCACGTTTGTGTTCATAATATTTGTCAGCAAACCTGTAGCAACGCCATCTAGCGGTACAACTGACTGTTTATCCATTTAACCCCAATTTATCATTGGTTTTATTAGGTAACTATATTAAAATACAATTTTTAGAATGTGTCCAAATAACGTATGTCTATTTGTTAATAATGCAAAGGGACTTAATTAATTGTACAAAATACTCATCTATGTGATATGTGTAGCTATTATCTCTTACAATACTCATTACTGTTAAGTGTCTACATTTCTAAGGAATCTCTTGAAATAATCTCAATAATTTACCTCATAAGGCCGTACACACGTAAGTTTTATTAAGTCTTTCCACCAGACTTTTTGCTAAGCTCCTCCTACTTTTTCCACGAGAATAAAAAACGACATAGCAGTCAATTATTTTAGTTGGTATCCATGATACCTGCAGGTATCATGGATACCAACTGAAATAAATAACAATCATGTAGTTTTTTTCTTATATTCACGTGGAAAAAGTAGGAGGAGCTTAGCAAAAAGTCTGGTGGAAAGACTGAAAAAAACTACGTGTGTACGGCCCTTTAGTATGTTGCCAAATATGTGCCTTAATTATCATCATAATACTCCTTGATGCAATAAAGTAAATCTTAGATGTTATACAGGATTGTGTTACTCCTTCTGACTTCATGTCTGTTATACATGATGTAACTAGAGTTACTATGCATTAAGTGTCTAGAAATTGAATAATTACTTCTATTGTATAATTTTAATCTAAATTTTAAAATGTGAACAATCATTTTAAATATAAAGTTAGTAGAAAGAATTTGTTTCTGTTGTTCAGTAAAAAAAATTGTAAGATTTAAAACATGGCAACGAATACTAATAAAAATCATCTTGAAAGTATTCTAGGACTTTTCCCCCCTGAATAAACTATCAGTATTTTGGGCTATTAAGGTATAATTTTGATAAAAAAAACTATTTATCAATAGAAAACATATTTATTTACAAGACTACCTTTGTAAATTTGGTTATAATTTAGGGATGGTACAACTAGGTAAAATCTTACCAGAACGAAGATGCTTCATTATTAGTTACTGTAAATAGCTACATGATGAAGAAAGTGGTTTATCTAGAACAAAGCTATGCAATAAAAATAACTAACGGTTACTATTATTAATCAGATAAAGACTTAACATACAAAGAACTAGTGATCTTATTCCCAGTAAACAATATTATTGACAATCCCGCTCGAAAAACCGACCCCAAAAATAGGTATTGCTGACAGTAATGTTAAACCAATTTAATAGCGCAATTGCTTCTTATAGACCGAAAATTCATATCCTCTCCTCTGGAGAAATTAACTAAAGCCTTTCCGGTTTTGAATGTGTAAGATTATTGCTTTACCACTTTGCGCTATTTTCTGTCATCGGAGAGGTCGGTTTTTTGCACGTGAAGAAAAACAAAGAAAATGTTTTGGAAAAACTTAAAATTCAGAGTAAGTGGAAGGTCGTGTCATTTGCGACGCCTGACTTCGGTACACAATTTCGTGGCAGCGGATTTTTTTGTCAAAATTGAAAAAAATCCTTCTTTACTAATCTTCCCGAGTTTAAATATAAAAAAATATTTCATGGAAAAGTCAGTTTCCCATCTAGACTCTAGAGCTACTTTCTATAAAACCAAGTAATTTGGTGGGGAGGTGAGTAATTAATTGACTAGGATGTTAAACATCTTTAGAACCAAGGGTCATATCAGTCACGTTAATAGAAAATTAATTACAAGGGACTGGAAGAAGCAGTCAGAAAGAATTGGGTAACTCCATGAACAATGTAACCTACCACCAGTAAGAAAAGCTAAATCGTGAAATGAAAAGCTAAACTTAACATTGAAATGAGACATAAAACGATACACAAAATAGTGATTAACTGCACTTGCAGATTGTAGAGGAAGCATACAATCGTTCCTAACACAAAAATCTAAGAGGAAAATGAAGAGGTGATTTCAAATAATGCTTACGAGTCTACAAAACACAAAATCTAAGACCTCGTTGTAAAAAATAACCCTAGCACTATCCTCTAAAACTGCAAGTAGAGTTAAAAAAGCTATATAAAAAATATAATCCTTCATCAGGTAGCGAATCAACGAAAGATTTTCTGAGTTAGTGAAGAACTATATTTGGAGGGGTGGTTTTTAGAGAGTTTATATCACAAGTCACAGCCAAGTAGAAGATGCCCTAACCATTATAAAGAACAGTTATATCCAAGTATCAATGAACAGAAATGAAAGCTGAACGTCATAGTTAAAATTATCTAAATATGATTCTCATATATTTTTGCCACATTAATAACTTGGATGTTTTTATGTTTTTTCAGTTTTTAGACGAGTACTTCTAACCATCAGTTTGGGGATTTAAGTGTCTCAGCTGCTGAAGGCATTAATAAGTGCAGGGTTGTGCTTATGCAACTGCAGAATGAAGTCAATGATGTACTGCTGTACTTTCACATCAACCGGGTTAGTAGTCTCGAAAAAACCAGGCACACCGACCATCATCAATGTTTTCTGCTGCTCCACCACCTGATGGGGGAAAAAAATTGTGAAAAGCGTATCAAAAATTATCAGGAAAGGAAACTCTGACAGTCTCAGTACTCGGAAAGTGGGCGTTAACGCAGGAAATGATAGGGTTGTGACAATATGTTTTAAAATCATAGATCCCAAGAATATCATAGACTAAACGAAATGGTATCGAATACTATATACCGCAGGTGCAGAACCATTCAAATCTCTTTAATTTTCTCAGTCTCTAATATTTTCAGGATCTATGAATTTAAAAGCATATTGTCACAACCATTCTGACCTTAGTTAACACCCACTTACTTCACAAGTTTTCCCAGTGGATTTTCTGACCTTCTTATCGATTGAGTGCAGAATCTCCGCATTGAATCGCCTCACCTCCTCCTCATGCCTCGCCCTGAGGACATCTATGGCGTGTCTTTGGGTGGAGAGGAGGTGTGCAATGGCATGGTGCCTGCCTCCGCACTTTGCCTTGTCTATCGCTACCTTGTGCTCCTTGGCCACCCTCTCCTGTTCAGCTGAACAGGACACAGATTAGGTCAGAAGGTATTTCAGTGCAATACCTACTCAGACTGATATGTCAATAAACTTATTGGGAACATAAACAGTACAAAAATATTGAACTATTTGAATATAAATGTCTAATTAAATGATATAATTAGGCCATATAGCGGTGAAAACGTTAATCTCCGTGCGTGCGTTTGTCACGTTTGTGTTCATAATATTTGTCACCAAATCTGTAGCAACGCCATCTAGCGGTACAACTGACTGTTTATCCATTTAACCCTAATTTCTCAGCTGTTTCATTATATTAAGATGCATAATTTCTAGAGTGTGTCACAATAAAGTATGCTATCAGTTAGCCCAGAATATTAATACTTTCCTTGTTAAATAGCTATAGGAAATGTAAGCAGGTAATTTTATTTCCAAAATAACAAATAAGATTTTTTTCAAAGTGGATTAATGTGTTTCACTAGTGCTCACTTGTAAACATACAGCAAACTGAAACTATATGGAGAAGAAAAAATGCGACAGTTGCCCCAACAACATATTTAAAATATGAACACAAGTGTACAGAAGCATTCTAACAGTTTGTTTTTGGAAAATAGCTGTTTGTTTATGGGGACGTAATGTCCCCTTCAGGCAGTCTTTAATTCACAAGGAATAAGTTGCACAGAGTCTTTTATTCTATTTGACATTCAATTGATTAGACATACCCTTATGGCGACTGGTGATGTTGCATCTCGTCTGATGCAAATGTGACTCTGCCATGTGCTGCAGTTCAGTCAACTCTGCAATGATTTGAACAACTGTATCATCCATAAGAAGAGCAGCCAGTGAAGAGAGCATTTCAAAACTCAACCTTGACTGGTATTTACTGCAAAGATAAAGGATTCCTCATGCCATAAATAAGTTTGACATTTCCTGATATAAAACTAGAAGCTATAGATATCGAGAGAAAAAAAGTTTGTTGAAAGGTTTACTGCCCCTTTAAGTTTCCTGGGTTCAAAGTAGGATGTTAACACGTTGCGTACAGGGTGACTCACTGCCGCTTCTAGTACAGCACGGGTGACCCACCGCTGGGTCATTTAAAAAAACTTGATCATCAAAAAACATTGTATAGACGAGAATTTTTTTATATTTTTGACTTTTATTGTTTAATATGTGTTGAGTTTACAAGTGAATGAAAGTAATCATGATCATTAATCAGGAAATTTGACTATACAGTAAATATGGCACTACCTAATACAATTTGCATTGAAATTGAGAAAATTTAAGATAAATTTATTGAATAAAACTATATTTATAATTGCTTTAATACAGGAAATCAATTTTCTATAAGCAACTGATCATATTTTAAACATTAAGTAGACCATATATAGTGAAAAATACGAGAAATATTATTTCGTGTCTGTAAAACCGTTCATTTATATATGTAGCTACCAAATATAAATCCAATGAATTCTTTCAACAAATAACATTTGTTTAATAGTTAGAATTTTGAATTAATTGATTTATATTTTATGCTCCAAATTGAAATACTGGATATTATAGTATGGATGCCATGTCAGGCAGGACATAATGTTTTCAATTTCTGATTAGAGTTTGTAACTTTTTGGCTAAACTAATTTTGTGAATTCATCTCTTAACAAATTTATTTTTACAAATGCATTATTCTGAACTTCAGATGCTTTTCATTGCGAAATGCCCACCGGTGGACACGCTATTTTATTTGTGTAATTGGTAGTACTGACCACGGATATGAACCACACAAAACTTCAGCTCAATTGCATTGCTAGTACAGATATGGTGGAACCTGGTTTTTGACTCTCGCACGCAACATTTTAATTTGCTAACTAATGCATCATATTATCTTTCTAATTATGCAGCGTAGTAACAAAGATATTAGTATCTTTGGATGTACTTGAGTAGACAAGCAAAGAGAAATTCACAGCTTAGCTAGATTAATACCTGTAAATTATAAACAGAGTAAGGCTAGTGGCAACGGACATCATCGCTCCAATGCGACAGGTAACAGTTATAAATTCATACCTACTACCTAACTGCTTAAAAATTAAGGAAATTCGTATATGGTCATTTGCTTAAAATTTATAATCTTTATTAATAGAAACATCAACACATAGAAATAGGAACATAAATAATACCAAAAATATTTCTCTTTATAACTATAACACAGAATCACGGTCTAAGTCATGATGTCATGTCAATTTACTGTCTATGTTTCAGATGTTTGGTAGAGAATATACAAGCAGAAATGAGTATGAAATGGTATATCTATCTAGTAGAGTATACTTACGGAGGTACTTTACGTGCCATCCCTTTAAGCTTTTCAAGGGTTTTGTACAGCTTCTCCTGGGTTCTCATTTTTTGCTCATCTTGATGATATGAATTCATTGGTGATTAGCTATTTTATTCACATTCAGAACCTGAAATATAATGAAGATGACAAATTAATACGTGACCATACCTACTATAGCTGTGTGCTCAGTGGATGCAATTTTGACTCCATCAATTGTAATAGAATATAGTCAGGTATTTCTAAAATTTCTTCAGATTCAGAAATTGTCCAGGAGACATGCCTGAGTGCATTGGCACTCCTGTAGGACGTTTCATAATAATTCCAGTGAAATCATTCTACTGCATTTATTTTTTCATTAAATTTGCTGTATTTGAAAATGGTTTAATGTTTAAAAAATCAAATCAAATATTATTACTGAGAGATATCACATCACACAAGCAGCCACCATTATTAAAAGAAAGAATAATTGACTGATAGCAATATGCAAATCATCACCAAAATTTCAGGGTTAGAGAAACATTTAAAACCAAGATAAAAAAATTAGTCATATTTAAACTCTGAAAGCTCCCAGTAAAAACATATCTATTAGAATTTGCAATCCTAACTCTTACATAAAAATATGATCAATCTGGCTACTATCATCCCTACTTATGCACTAGCAAGTGAGCATAACCTCAACTTTCATTCACACATTTGGTTGTTTTTAACAGAGTCAATTCTCTGCTTCAGCACAGACATTCTCAAGCTTTTGCCATAAAGTTCTTGCATTAGGAATTAGGATGCCTCCAACACATTTGTGAACAAGAGAATATCTTCTATCCCTACATTTAAAATCCCAAATTGCACTCTCAGCTCACCATAAAGCGTGCACTCCTTCAGAAAATAGAATTAAGTTTCCTATTCACTGGAATCACACTGTTCACACCTAACATCTCCCCCCTCAAATCTTCTTCACCATTCCAATTTTAGACTGTTACTTCTAGCCTTGAAGAGCAGACATGACCCAATTGTGTTATCAAACTAATTTATTTCACTCATTTCCACTTTCCACAGTCTATACAGGGTGGCACAAAAAAAAAGGAAACCCATTTCCAAACTAGTTTATTTTACAAACTATCAATGCTAGAAATTTTATAAAAACAAAGTTTTATTTTTTTACTTTTTCCGCATCTATCATGATAAATTATTATAAGTTACAACAAAAATGAAACATCCTACAGCGAATTTAAAAAAAGTAACTAAAAAGGGCTTGCGCAAGCACAAAATATATGAATAAAAATCATAAGAGTATATTTCATTTTATATGGATGTAAAAACATTAAATTCTACTATTTTCATACAAAATAAGATAAAATAAAACAAATAATTACCATATGAAAGTTGGTTTTTGTAGGTAAAATTGATATCTTTATAAAAATCAGTTCGCCATTAATTTGTATCTCCTATTCGAAACCCTCCAAATGCAGTTTTCAAATGAACAAAGAGTTTTTGTTGTGACAAATTTTTTAAACTCTGGAAGTTTTACGCAGGTTCAACCACATTTTGAACACTTTCTGGAAAGATTTCCAACAACTATAAAACCATATTGACGAATGTTAATAAGTTCAAAACGGAAGAAAGTTAGAAACCACTTTAAATTTGAACAAAAAGTTATCATGTCTCAGGAGAAAAGGATGAACACATCAAAACATTAATCTTTTTCATGAACAGCATATTGAGAATACAAAAATGTAAATCAGAAGGTAAGGATTAGATATCATTTAAGAGACATTTCGCCGAATTGTTAAACACGATTTAAGATATTATTCTTTGAAGAAGCATGTAAGGCTCAAACTCTTAGAACAGATTTACCGCAAAGTCTATATAATTTTGCAAAATGGTTTCTGCATAAAATGCAGATGTATTTCCATGATTGAAAGAGTCAATAAAAAACGTTAATTGAATGTAAAATTGTAGGATTCAATTATATTTTTACTACTACCATATGGAAATAAATTATCCCTATTATGAAATTTGTGTATTTTGTGTTCGCGCAAGCCCTTTTTATTTAATTCGCTGTAGGATGTTCAATTTTTGTTGTAACTTATATTAGTCTATCATGATAGATGCAGAAAAAGTAAACAAATAAAACTATGTTTTTAGAAAATTTCTAGCTTTGGTGCTTTGTAAAATAAACTAGTTTAAAAATGGGTTTCCTTTTTTTGCTGCACCCTGTACAACTCAAGAGTGCTTTTCTCCTGCCGATCTTCCCTCCATTTTCTTTCATAACAACTGTTTACTTTGTTCTTCACATCATTCTCACTCATCATACCCAGTTCTTCTAAGTCAGAAACTCCAATATCCTCTATATATCTATTGATAGTCCTTACTAAATATCTTTCTCACTATTAAACATATCATAGAAAACACTCTTTAGCAATCACATCTACCATTAATTATATACAGAGCATATCCCAGTTTAGTTTTCATATCTCTGGCAGCCATAGTGCTGGAGCCAACATCCTCTCTCATTGCACATACAGGTGCATCCAGTATAACTCTTCATACTTTGTTTTCAGTTTGCTGAAGTTCTTTAATATCTTTCTTATTCCACACCACGACAAAGGATGCAAACACAAGTAATGGTAAACATACACTCTTCCAGTATGTTTTACCTATCAATAGTCTGTTACAGGATTTAGCTATAACAGAATATGTCATGTTTGCAACCTTCTGACCCATTGCCAATCTGTCTTTCCTCTGTTTACTAAAATAATACTTATAACAATTAAAGTACACACCTAAGTATTTTAAATGCTCAACTACTGAAATATTCTCAATTTGCTGCGGTTTATTTTCCATGTTATAAATCAAGCATGAGGTCTTACTTCTGTTAATTTCAAACCCAAGTTTCCACGCACTTTCTGTGACTACTCTCACCAATGTCTTCATATCCTCAACACTCTGCGCTACCAGCAATCCATCATCGGCAAAGAATAAAACTGGAATATATAAGTCTATTACGGAATCCCAACCCTGTTTCAACTATATTTCTGATGATCATATTTACTAGCATTACAAATAGCCAGAGTGATCATGTGCATAGAGCTGGGGAGTTGGCTCCGCAGCTAGCCAAATTTGGTACTCCGAAGCAGGAGCTGGAAGTGGAGCGGGAACTAGGCTGAACAATCAAACAGCAGAGGGGAGCAGGAGCTCTAACATTACTAATAACTCCAGGAATTAAAAAAAAAAATTGAACAAATAGCCCTAAATAAAAGCATGAAATTGGTCAACATTTCCTTTTATTGAAGAGTAGCTGATTAATTAAACAAATCTTTTAAATGTTAGATCATGATTCTATTAGTTTTGAAGATGAATCTTTAAATTTACTTTTTTTCATGTTAAAATTAACCTTAAATTTAATTGATAACTTTGGAGCAGGAGCTGGACCTTTAAGTTTTTAAAGACATTTATGTGGAGTTTCAAATCTTCGCGGCTCATCAAATATGAATTTTCACTTCTTCAAATATTCTCAGTCCATTAATATGTTAAATTTAGTTAGTGCGGCAATTAGGCACAGCTAATACGTTATATTAGATGCGGTCACATCAAACTATACATAAATTTAAACATAGTTTTGATACTCTAGGGCATTGAGGATTAGATGCGGTCCAGTCTGTATTTCATGGTAAATTCCACCATCTTGTCGGTGGAATTTTTTTCCATTGTAAATAATATTCTGGCAAAGTCGGTGGATTTTTAGTTATTTATTCCTATGTTACCATTAATTTTTGGTGGGAAAATGGGTAAAATGTTTGTGGATCAGCAATAGAACTGGAAATTTATGGTGGATTTTTTCAGCTTTTTCAAAAAGTCAGTGGAATTTTGTGCACCAAATACAGACTGGGATGCAGTCAGTCCCAGTTTGTATTTGGTGCACTTAACTCCTCTGACTTTTTCAAAAATCTGAAAAATAGCTGCCAACATTTTTCATCAATTTGTCTAGTCCTCCAACATTTTTCCAGTTTCTCCTCCAAAAATTAATGGTAATATAGGAATTAATAGCAAAATATCCTCCGACATTGCAGGAATATTTTTATAAGAGAAATTGAATATCTCCCGAGATATCATTGGAATCTGGGGCCGCCAGTCTGAAAAGTACAGCAGGATTTGTGGATTAATCCTGCGCCCAAGTCCTATTTAATTCCTATCTTCCCATGTTATTTGCTACGCCCAAACCCCAATTTTTGTTAAAAATCCTGGGTCTGAGGAGACCTTCTTTTCAGTCTGGACTGGGCGGTCACATCAAAATATACGTAAATTTATAAATCAATTTTTATTCATTATTCAAACTAGCTTGGCATTCAGCTCTTTATGGTCCTGGTTTGCTTTGCAGACTGGCTCCTATATTTACATGTATTATACTGAGAAGTGAAGAACAGAAGCCAAAATAGTGATTTCTTGGAGAACAGTTTACCAGTTCTTGGAGTCATAAACTCATAAGTTCATAACGGACCAGAATTTAACCTGGTAAAGATAACAGACTCACAGTCTCAGGCAGTCTGCAGATATGGGACATTTTTAGCATTTTCTGTGCAAATAATCCTTAATTTCCTCCTATGTTTACATGTATTTTACTGAGAACAAAAGCCAAAATGGAAGATTTCTTGGAGAACACTTTACCAGTTCCTGCAGTCTGGACAGACTCTGGTCAGTTACCTTTACTTGCTACGTTAAGTTAATTAAACCTATCCATTAGTTCCAAAATATATCTTCCATTAGGATTTATAGCATGGCATGGTTTCCTAAAAAACCCACATGCCCAGTACGGGAAAATTGTACTGACCAAGACAAACGAAACACTGCTCCTTTATCATTAGCTCAATCCACCAGCAACATCACTATTCAAAGTAAAATTGCAGCAGCAAGAAACTTACTTGAATTGATGGAAAACACATGCTTGGAGGTGGTAAAAATAAATAATTGTAGATTTTTGAGGTGCAGACCATGCTTTGATATTTCTGGAAAAGACACTAAAAAATATGACGGTTTCATTCATGGCATTCCAGTTGAAAAAGACTTTCATATTCATGAAAATGGTAAGCATCAACTTTGGTATTCTTTAAAAAGCAGATGTAAAAATCATTTTTCTTTGGAGGATATACCTCACAATACCTCTAAGGACTACAAAGAAGGAAAATTAAGAAGCAATGTTGTAACGGAAACTCTTGTCGGAACCTGCCTTAATGTTGTAAGGGAGTCCGTGTCCCCAAACATTGATTAAGACTTGCAAACTAGAATACTGAACCTCAACTTGTTTTATTATCCTTAACGGTGGTATTAACAATGCAGCAGATTTTTGATGATGTATTTTCAAACTATAGGTTTATGTACAAATGGAGTTGAATACATGGGATGTTGGTAGCTTATTTAGGGTTTCACAAATAGACTCCAGAACTGACAGCCAGTCTGAAAACAAATAGTTAACATAAGAACAATTACTACACTAATATAAAATATATACATATACGCTATATGAAACAATGCTCACCTAAGCTGGCTTCAAATCTTAAAGTATCAGTGCAATACACAATCTAGAATTGCTATAATCTCCCGGTATCAACACTTAAATTCACAATTATATTTACATATTGCCACTTCTGAAAAATACCATAACACAGGTTAACTATAGCTCATAACCATAACACGAATCACAGAGAGCACACAATATAACCTCACTGTACAACAGCTCAACAGCAACTAACTACATATAACACCTTCTCTACTGAGTACAACTTCACAAACAAATGGCAATCTATATTTTGACTCAATTTTAAAGTACTTATACCAAAAGGTAACCATACAATATTACATGCCTATTCTAATTTTAATGTTCTGTATCCTAATCTAACAATTTATTACTCTAATACTTTAATGCATCTCTTACATTTCAGATTCTAATCTTTTTAATCTATTAACTAGCTCCCATTACAATGTTATTAAAACAAAAGGCTCTGGGAGAAGCTTCAAAAATCAAGTGGGAAATGCCAAAAGTGTTGGCACTGATGTTGGCGATATTGGGCACTCACGGTAAGTTTTTGATGAGCCTGTGCTGCCGTTACATACTTTACATATTCATTTTCTTGTCTCATATAATTCACTATAATATTGAATAGTTATCGTGTTCAAATAGATTTAATTTACTTGTTTACTGATTAAATATAATGAAAAACAAAGTAAATTTCAACTATAAGTATGATTTTAATATAAGAACAATATAATTATCTTTTAGGTACCAGTTTAACGAGATGTTAAAGACTATGACAGTGTACATCTGTGAGAAGAATGGTCGAGAGCTTCTGAAACCTTTGTTAAATACAGGAATCCCTCCACATATGTATTTCACCGCAGACAAAACCACCATCAATCGGTACGATATTGAAAGACCAAAACACTAGTAATGCTAAAACCTCTGAGACAGGTTGCAAATGGAATGAACGTCTATGTTTATAATACTGTTTCTATTCCAGGAGAACAAACCAAGCGGTGATGATTGTCAGGATGGTCAATGGAAAGAGAAGAGCGATTCCGGTTGGAGCTCCAGAGGTTTACCACTCATCAGATCCTGGAGACTATGAAGATGGTGACGATATATTCCCAGTAGCTACTGTCAATTGGTGTTATACCGAATTTGGGGGTAATACCAAATTTTAGCACCATGTTCCACTAAAATATTCATAACTTTTCAGAAAAATTACATAGAGAAAATATTGAACTATCAAATGGAAGCAGAGTCTTCTACCTATAAAATAAAGTTCTGGATGACTGTGTTCTTTTATTGAGTTTCTTACAGGAACACTTTAAAAGTGATTCAAAATTATATGCAAATTTGAGGCTGTTTTGATGCCTAGTGTTGAGTGAATTACATGCATCAGATAACCATATCTTTTGTTTCTTTACGATGTATAGACATTCAATCAACTAGTTTAATCACTAAATCTTAATATTTACAATTAGTTTCCAACCTAAAACTCATTTTTCAAAAATATGTCATAATTCAGTATTACCCCACTTTGTAAAGATACTTTGAATGGTTGGGTAATACCGAATCATTCAAATTGAACTTTCTTCCAGATTATACTAATTAAATTAAGTAACTTTAAGTGAAATGCCTAGGAAATATGTATCCAATCTCCAAGCCATCTGTTGGAGATTGTATAGTGGTTGCATTGCGCTGCACTGTAGGAAAAAACAATACAATCAAATATGCAGCAGTTGTGGATGCTATAGACGGACGAGATATCCATGTCAATTATTTGAAGCCAATTAACAATGAAAAACTAATCTTCATGATGAAAGATAATGATGAATCATGGGAGAATATGGCCGATGTCGTTGGAACAAAGGTGCCTTATACAATAAACAACAGAGGACAGTATGTCTTCAAGGAGAAAGTTAAAGTTAATTAAGTAGACGGTAAGGTACATAAAATTTTGAGTTAGCTTCTACACTACAGCTATTTATGATCTGAGAGATAAGGAATGCCTAAGTTAAGGTTGATGGTTATTGCACATTAGATAATGTGCTAAGAAAAATCCAAAGGAAGTTTGTTAACTTAATTTACTAGTCATTATATTTTTCTAGAGCAATTATATATTTAAGATTCATTTATTTCACTTTCAAGTTCTTATAATTTAGGTAACTTACCAGAAGATTCTTGAAAGATGTTTGTTTTCAATTGTTTAAACCCTTTATTGTTTCCATTATTTTTGTTTCAAAGGATGGCTGTGCTAGGTATTCAATAAACAGTAATATAAGAAACAATTCGTTATTACCCCTACAAGTGCAGCTTAAAATAATACAGTATAATTAACTATATTCGGTAGTTACCCTTAGTTAGGGATATACCAAAAGTACCTTTTTTGATTATAAATCTATACAGATCACATTTTAAACTTCATAGATTATGATTCAGCATAGAGCCCAAGTGCTTACGAATGTTAGGAAATCAACAGAACGGTATTACCCCCTACAGAAAACTTGCAAAATGAATTTATAAATGGGAATTAATACTGGATTCGGTATACCCCACATCAAGTGTTATTCCGAATCTTCGGTTTTCCGGTTTTAAATCGTTCAATATAAGAGGTAGAGTTTTGAAATTTACGTAACAGACAGAAGACACCAAGAGACACAACCCTTGAAAATTTTGTTAAGATCCGTCAAATAGTTTTTAAATGGTAAGCAGTTTAATGTGCCCAGCGTTCGTTATTACCCCATTTGACGGTAGTTGTTGGAGGAACTGCAATTGAATTGGCAGATTCAATTATGAGAGATATCCAAGTGAAATTTGGCATCCCCCAGTCTCATTTGTCTTTCATTACTGGTGAGTAAATATAGCTTTTAATTAATACTTAGTACTTAATACTCGGATGCTAATTTTTCTGAATGTCAAGTAAAATTGTTTTAGTAATATTTTTAATCTGAAATTTAATTAATTTGTGATTTTTCTCTTCATTCAATATACAAAGCATGAACCATCTGCTTTGGTTCATGCCTCTGTAGTGGCCGTTTTTGTAAGAACCCAATGGATAATAATTAATGATATCATAATATCTTTTTTTACACATATATATTTGCCCTGCTATTCATAATGTTAATAATATATACTTTTCAGGTTCAACATGTGATGGCCAATATGTTCGAAGCTCAGAGTTCTATAACAGGATATGTGAGAAGCTCAACTGTGGTGACTCTCCATATTCATGTCCAATATCATGGGATCCTGGTCATCTCCTAAATCTGGTGGTAAATGACCTTTTGGATGGTAAAAGGTATTATGGAAGATCTGCAAAAATCCTCAAAAGAATACTTAGTCGAACCAGAGTATTCTCTTCAGAATTTGGCTTTGGGAGTGGTGACGCAGCTAGGGCATTTATAAGCATTCAGCATGGAGAGAAGTCATACGTCATTAGCTCGTACGCAGCTCAAAGGTATGCAACCGTATAGATAGTTAGCTACCTACCTAATTTATTTATCAGGTGTAGCTTATTATACTCTGTAAGCAAATATATCAAATAAATTTATTTTCAGATTTGTTTCATCAGCTGGAAAGAGTTGTGGAAGCGTATATTAACTACTATAGGACCTTCCACGCACTCAATCCACTCAGTAGAGCAGATGACAACGAGGAACTTAATACAAAATCAGTGGAGCTGATTATGTATTTGATCTTCTGTTCCTCAATGATTGTCTCGGATTATTGATCAAATCGATGATCTATCTACAAGGTGATAATAATTGTTATTTGGTTCGAAAATGATATCTAATTACAGAAATAAATAATTTGTTCATGAAATGCTAATAGAATTATTTAATGACTATATATTATTTGTATCATAGGATTGGATGTTCCAGTATGGAAAACCCCTATTCTAATGGACAAAATGATCGCTCATTTGGAGAACTTAAATTTATCAACAATGGACGGACTCCCTACATTGAAATTACACTGGGAAGATTTGCAACGGGGATACTTCAAGGGTTGTAAACTTGAAGACGGTCACCTTATAATCAATGTTTCAAATCCAGGTATTTATTTAATTTGAATTCTCAAAGTATTAGTCACATGATGCCATGTTGAGAATTGAAATTTCCAACAGGTATATTATTCACTACTTTTATCATAAATTAATTCTCAATTCTCTTACAGAAAATGCTAATGAAGGTCCTGCACGGAAGAAGAGAAAAGGAGCACTACCTTCGTTCTACTGGGAATATCGAGAATTAGATGAAGACTGCTTCCCAGATGCCAGGCACTTGATTGGAGAACTTAAAGACAGTCTATCCTACAGGAGACGGCTCATCATTCCTGCTGCTGAGAAGCTCTCAAAATGTATAGACTTCACTGCGACATTCTCTTTGGTATGTGGTGAGAGAGACGTAGACTCTTTAAGGACTCCTTATGATGAGCTTCATATGTACACCTATGGTAAGGATGAATTCTTTGAGTTCTGTACGTTTGTTTCACAGCTTCGACACATCAGGGAGAGTGAGGATCTAGTTTTTGATCCTGCCATGGCAACTAAATACCATGACAAGATCAAAGACTGCCTTGCTTCCATGGTGTGGGGGAGCTTGTTCCTATCAGTAGGAGCTAAAATTTTCATTCCTTACAAAAAGGAAATCAAACTTTAAGAACTTTGTAAGGATTTCAATGTAGTGGTATCATTTTCAAAATGTTCTGACAACTCATTTCAAGTAAATGAGTTGTTCACTCTAGTGATTGCCAATGAACATCATGTATTGGAACGTGTAACCGTTTCTGTAGACGAAGCAGCTTTGTGGAAAGAAATTTATACGAATCCTCTCGTCTATAATGCTATGGGAAGAAATGCATGTATAGCATTAGATGTTGCTTTGTCCCTAGGAGAAACAGAAGCTATAGTTGAATCATACTATTCTGTTATGGCTTCCAACAGAAAGGATGGAGGGCAAAGCAATGATACACTAGACATGAGGACTCTAGTGGATTGGTGCTTGCCCAACACTTTCTGTTGTCCCGACACCATTTCTGATATTGCCAAGCTTTATAGACAAGGGGATGCTCAGAAAAAACTGGTAAAACACAGGTCGCCCATCAGGCAAGACATGAAAAATAGACAAAAAAAAAGTGACACACTCTTTAGTTTTGGACAGGCTATACAATGAAGAGCTCAGATTAGAATACTTCACTTAGTAATATTAATCCTGATTAAATTTCTCTCCACAAAATGTTTAATTGATAACTCATCAGATAAAAATGTCACTTAATATTTTGTTACACTAGAATATGTGAAATTACTGAACTACTCTACTCTCTAATTGCAACAGACTGTCTTCAAAAAATGTTTTTCCTTGTTTGCATTAGTAATGGCCTCTAAAAGTAATAATGAGTTAATTTATTGTATTAAATGGTCTGGTCAATACAATAAATTAATTTTAAATTAGATTAATTATTAGGATTCAATGCCATTTGTTTTAAGAATTAAGAATGTTGTTTTTCCATATTTGCATTAGTAACAATTTATCTGGTCAATACAATAAGTTAATTATAAATTAGATTAATTATTAGGATTCAATGCCATTTGTTTTAAGAATTAAGAATGTTGTTTTTCCATATTTGCATTAGTAACAATTTGTTTGGTCAATACAATAAATTAACTCGTTATTACTTTTAGATTCATAGTTAAATTTTTGTTTTAAGTTTTATTTCGTTTATAAGTTACCAATTGTATTAATAACCCGTCTGGTCAATCCCACAGATTTATTTAATTAATACTTTTAGGGAGTTTTGTGTGATAACTAGGGCTGGGACAATATGCAGTTATCATAAAAGCATATGATGCATCATATTTTGGTTAGAGCATATGCCCTAACAATAAGGCATATGCCCTAACAATAAGGCATATGCTCTAACATTAAGACATATGCTCTAACAATAAGGCATATGCCCTAACATTAAGGCATATGCCCTAACAATAAGGCATATGCCCTAACAATAAGGCATATGCTCTAACAATAAGGCATATGCCCTAACAATAAGGCATATGCTCTAACAATAAGGCATATGCTCTAACAATAAGGCATATGCCCTAACAATAAGGCATATGCTCTAACAATAAGACATATGCTCTAACATTAAGACATATGCTCTAACAATAAGACATATGCCCTAACATTAAGACATATGCTCTAACAATAAGGCATATGCTCTAACAATAAGGCATATGCCCTAACAATAAGGCATATGCTCTAACAATAAGACATATGCTCTAACAATAAGGCATATGCTCTAATGGTAAGGTATATGCACTTTTATGGCGGCATTTATTTATCATTTTGTTATTCGCATAACTCAAAAAGTATTCAACCAAATTGCCTGAAATTTGGTGGGACGATTAGTTATCATCATTGAACTATTTCATCCAATTTTGAGAGTGAACGGGCTAAAGGACAATGACATTTAGTACTCAAGTATTATTGGATGGTCAAAGACATCTAGAAGATTTACAAGTGGCAGCGAAGTTATGCACTCTACGAGTACTCGTCATCAAGTTTAGTATCATGTAGTATATTAAATAAAAAGTATCATGTATGTATTTTATGCAGTCAGTGTTAAAAATATATTCTGTTATAACAAAACTAATTTCTGAACCAAAAGTGCTTTTTAAAACCTCATCTGAAAATACTATTGATGACTATTGTAGTTACAGTGAAATAAGCAACACAAGAAATGTCTGTTTTCTATGTTTATGTACTGTAATAATAACATCGAGACATGCCTGACAATTATTGCAGATTTAAAAAGACCGAGTAAAAAGGCCTGCCTGTATATGATTAACAAAAGTATTAAGTTTTATTATTTTACTGTAGCTGGCCAGCAGGAGAAAAAGATTGCAATAAAAATAAAGGCAAAGACCATGAATTTCAAATTACCATAACAAAGGGTGTTCTCTACATTTATATTACAGAATATATATAAATAATATATCATAAAATAATTACACTTATTGAATATAATACAAAATAATGGATTTCGTGAACGAATTGTCCGTGGACAATTCTGCATAGCATGAGCTTTGCCAACAACAGGTGGTAGGGGATTTTGATCATGGAGCCAATTTACCTTCTGACTGTTTCTTCTAGTCCTTTGCATTAAATTTCTTTCTGACGTCAGCGATATGGCCTTTTTCTCCAAAGTAGACGTTTAGCCCCATTCTAAATTTTATTAAATATTCACTGTGAGGAATATAGCGGGATGGAATATTATATATACGTAAATACTTAGAGCTGACAAAACCTCCACTTTGAAAATTTGAAGCATCATTTGATTATTAAATGTAATTCAAGTTTATTATTTAATTCTATTTTTTCAATAAGGTTTATCTAAGTGTTTGTTTCTTATTCTCAAAGTTTGTGTTGCTGTTCAAAAAATATCTGTGTTCATTATGTAAATAATTTAGTTACCCTTCTGATAGATGTATGTAGATTGTGTAGGATAGTGTAGTCTGCAGAGACTATAATAGACGGTGGTTATTCCATTCAAGTTAATGGTAAAATTCAATGAACAGTATTTTATTTAAAATCGATATCTTCAAAATAAGGCATTTTATGATATCACTATCACCAAGTAATCTAACTTATATTTTAAACTTCGTAATATTCACGTTCGTTTTTCAATTCATATGTGCATACGTTAGAGCATATGAACATATCTTAAGGTCATACGGTCATATCTTGAGAGAATATTTTTAGAGCATACAGTCATATTTTAGGAGCATATGGTCCTATTTTTTAGAGCATATGATCATATTTATTAGAGCATATACGTCATATTCGTTAGGTCATATTGTCCCAGCCCTGGTGATAACCAATTTTGAATGGAATTTTATTTAAATGTTTATATTAATCTATTGATATCTTAGTTTAATTTTTTTTACCTCTTATAACATCAGAAATTGTTCAGTTGAAAAAAAACAAAAAAAATTATAAATAATAATAATATTTTATTGAATTAAAAAAATACATTACAAATTTAAAAAGAACACTAAAGTGTATTGATTCAAGCCCATAGAAGTTCCATTGGAACTTTTTGGGCAAAAAGAGTCAAAGTGCAATAATTGTGACTAGTGAAAACATATAGAAAAACAGACAGCATAAATTACGAAAATGATATACAAATCCTTACAAGTTACATGATTTTGAACAAATTGAAATCTGAATTTCTTTCAGTTTGACATGTTTCACAGGATTTAACATTCCTGAGGATCTGGAGTTGATATATACTATTATTAAGTCTACCTACCAATTCTGTTTAGTAATTTCTAATTTAAATATTGAAATTTTTTGGTTGTGAATTTGATATAAATTATTTGAAATAATATGACCTAATTATTATTGTAGGAGAATAAATGTATTGGTCATTTGATTGTTTAATAGAAGATTGATAATTATCGTTACACAAACCTGTATTTTAAATAGGCAAAACCATTTAGTAGAGTAGCTCCAACTTAACAGAAAGAAGATTAATCTGCATGAGAAATGGATCATTTAACTTAATAAATGATTGTATCTGAATGAGAAATGGATTATTTAACTTAATAAATAATTGTACCTACAGGAGAAATGGCCTATTAAAGTTTTAAACTTAATTATTGATTGTACCTGCGGGAGAAGGCCTATCAAACTTAATTATTGATTGTACCTGCGGGAGAAGGCCTATTAAACTTAATTATTGATTGTACCTGCGGGAGAAATGGCCTATTAAACTTAATAAATGATTGTAGCTACCTGCGAGAGTCTGGGAGAAATAGCTTATTAAACTTAATAAATGGCTTATTATTGATGCTGCGACTGCGGGAATAAATGATTAAACAGTTAATATATGCGGGAAGCTTTCCATATTCTGCAGACCTGAGACTGGCCATTTACCATTCCTCATTCTGGAAAATACCTTTGGCTAACCCAGTCTGCAGAATATGGAACATTTTTCCAAGACTCTCTGCGGGAGTTTTTGATTGAATTTTAGAAATTTGAGATCTCTGCGGGAGATCTTGAATTAATTCCTATGTTACCATTAATTTAGCTGCGGGAGATTTTGAATTAATTCCTATGCGGCTATGTTACCATTAATTTAGCTGCGGGAGATTCTGAATCTGCTACTGAGAGTCAGAGAGTAACTGTCTCTCAAATTAAAATCTCTGCGGGAGAAGAGACACATTCTGCAGACTGGTGGCTAACAAGTGAATTTTATAGGCTAAATGTAAAATGCTGTGGATTATGCAGTTTTCATTAATTTATTACTGCATTTTAAAGTTTGCTAAACTCCAACAGAGTAATTAGTCCATCAGAAGAGACTACTTTTTCCAGAGTCACAGAGTGGGCCCATTAAAATATCAAAGAATTATAACTTTCACATTTTCATACTATTTGCCATCAAGTTGCCTTCCTATCTTTATATATCTTTCTTGGTCAGTAACATCCATAAATACTAAAAAAATATAAACTTTCTAAGTTTCTGACCTTGAAAATAAACTTCGCTATGGAGTAATAAAGTACATCAGCTGCCAGTATTCAGCACCATTCAGCACTATTCACTGATCTGTGACATCAGGATTTTCAAACTCTTCAATGTAACGTCAAGATCAAGATGTAGCTTCGTTGATTCCCTTTTCAGCGGGTCAGTCCTCCTCACTTCCGGTTCAGGTATCCACCTCTGCCACCACAAAAAGAAAGATCCTTCACTTATTTCATTATCAATTTTCACTTATTTCTAAACTTATCATCAAGCACTTACACTTAATTTTCACTTAGTACCAATACTGAGTTTTTCTTTCAGTACCAACACTTAAAACTACACTTAGCACTAACACTTAAAACTACACTTAGCACTAACACTCAAAACTACACTTATCACTAACACTTAAAACTACACTTAGCACTAACACTCAAAACTACACTTATCACTAACACTTAAAACTACACTTAGCACTAACACTCAAAACTACACTTAGCACTAACACTTAAAACTACACTTAGCACTAACACTTAAAACTACACTTATCACTAATACTTAAAACTACACTTACCACTAATACTTAAAACTACACTTACAACTAATACTTAAACCTACACTTATCACTAACACCCAAAACTGCACTCAGCACCCCAACAGCCTCACCACACCATCCCCAACTGCACTCAACAGACACCGGCTCCACACCCTCACCCAACAGCACCACCAGCCATCAACGCCTCCTCCCTCTCCCTCAGCCTCCACATCTTGTACAGCACCCTTCTACCTTCCTTCCTTCCCTCACCACCGAACAAAAACCTTCCCACAACCTCATCTACATCCTCCCCTCTCGGTCTCTGCAGCTCAATGGCCTCACTTCTAACCTCCTCCAACCTCTCGCATTCCAACAAAAAGTGCTCATCATCTTCTCTCTCCGCACCACACAACCTACACTCCACACTCTCATCGCCCCATCTTCTGCAGGCCAGCCTCAGACTCCTCGTTCTTGCTGCAAACCACAACCTCGACTCAATACCTCCCTCGTGATCCTCCTCCTTCATCTCCGTCTTGAACCTTCTGTATACCCTCAGGCTACTCTTCCCCTCCATCTCCTCTATCCACTCCCGATGCACCTTCTCAGCTACTCTTCTCTTTACTGCCTCCTTAGTCATTATCTTCATTTCTTCCTCCCTAACACCAGCCCAGGTCAAGCACTTCCTTGTTTCCTTTATCCACTCACTTCCTCTCTGCTTGGCTACTCCCATCACTCTCCTCAGCATCTCATTCTCGCCCTGCTCAACTCTCCTCATGTATTGCAGTCTCCCTCTAGCTACTCTACTCCTTACTGTCCCTATTCCCACGTCTCCCCTCATTCCAGCCACCGCTACTCCTCTCGATGCCCCCAACATTCTCCTCATTGCCGCATTCTCCTGTGTTTGAATACTATCCATCTCCTTCTTCCTCAACCCTAACACCTCCGCACCATACAACACCCTGGGTAGTACCACCCCCTTCCAGTAATTCTTGCCTATCAGAACCTTATGGCAGCTTTTCTCAATTACCGAATATGTTAGGTTGCTCATCCACCTCGCTTTATTTACCATATCTTTTCTGTGGCTTTCAAACATATTCTTTTTATTTTCAATTTTCACTCCCAGGTACCTGATATCTCCCACCACCGCCATGCCTCCTATCTCTTCTACCTCGCCTCTCACATTAAATAACATACACTGACTTTTCTCCATATTAACCTCCAATCCATATCTCTCTGCCACTCTCTTCAGCTCTCGTATGCCCTCATCTGCTTCTCCTACACTTCTACACAGAAGCAAACCATCATCCGCATACCACAAACTTCTCACCCTCACATCCCCTATCTGCACTCCCGTTAGCTTCCTCCTCAATGCTTCAATCATCTTGAAGGTAATCAGCTTGAAAAGTACTGTCGATGCAGTACATCCCTGCCGAATCCCACTCTCCACCTCCATCTCCACCACATCACCGCATCCCAACTCCACTCTGGTCCTATCCTCACAATATACCTTCCTGAACAACTCCAACACTCTTCCCTCCACCCTGTACTCCTTCAACACCTCCAGCACCGCCTCCCTTTTAATTGAATCATAGGCCTTCTTAAAGTCGACTGCTACCAATACCAACTCCTCTCTTCTCCTATATGACTCATGGACACACTCCTGTAGAACAAACAGGTTGTCCACAATCATTCCCCCAGGAGTAAATCCTATCTGTTCGTCCCTCCTCATTCCATTCCTGTTTATCTGGTCCTCAATCCGATCTCTCACCACAGCCATCATCATCTTATATGACACATCCGTCATTGCGATAGGTCTGAGATCGGATACCGTGGGTTTTTTCTTCTTAGGTATCATTACCGTTCTCGATCTCTTCCAGCTCTCTGGCACCTCCCCCATCTCCAGCACTCTCCTGTAACTATTCTCCATTCCCAGCAGAAAAACATCACTCTTGCCCATTATTTTGTACATCTCTGACTTCAGTCCATCCACTCCTCCTGCTTTCCTGCTTTTTAACTTCTCTATAGCTTTTCCTATTTCTTCTTTGTTTATTTCAATATCTAGCACTTTCACATCTTTGTAGGGGTCCAACACAATTCTCGGTAGTAACAGCCTGTCCTGCCCCTGCTCCTCTCTCTCTTGTCTTCTTCTCAGTACTAGATCCTCCTCATATCTCCCCCTGATCTCCTCTGTCCACATTTCTCCCATTCTGTTTGGATGCAATTTGTATATTCCCTGCCAGAAATCCACTACCTCCTCCCTCACCTCTCCTCCCTCCAATCTCTTCCCCTCCGCACTGTAAATCTTCAAGTCTTCTTTCTTCCTGTCTATTCCTCTCAACTTATTAATTCTCTCCCAGAGATCTCTTCCCCTATTGCCACTTTTAATTTCCTGTTCCTGTCTCTTCTCATGCAGCTTCATTTCTCCAGATATCATATGGGCCACCCTCACTTTCTGCTCCACATACCTCCACCATGCTTCCTCCTTGCCCTCTAATTCTCTCCAGTTCCTGTGTTCCTTGTTCAGCCTTCTTCTCTTCTTAATCTCCTCTCTTATCAGATCATTCATCCATGGTTGTTCAATCTTCCCATTCCTTTCTACCCTTCTCCTATACTTTGCCCTCAGTGTTCTCTCTGCTACACTTTTCATGATGCCATTCAAAGCTTCCATGCTCATCTCCCCTAATCCCATCAACTCCTCCTCAACTCCAGATTTAAACCTTTCACTTCTTTCTTCCGTAAACTTGAAATAACTTGCCTCATGCCACCCCCCAGTCTCCCGTCTCTCCTCTCTAATACCCATTCTCATGTAAGTATCAACCACACAGTGGTCTGAAAAATCCACCACTTCTCTGCCTTCATCAATTTTCATCTCCACAAATCTCCCATACAGTATCTCGTTCGTCATCACCAAGTCGATAGCACTTTTCTGATCTGCTCTCTCCCACGTGTAAATCTCCTCACACCTCTCATCACAATTTAGCAGAATCAGGTCACATCTCTCTATAAAGTTGCTTACCAATCTTCCGTTTCTGCTTTCCACCTGGTAACCCAAGTAACCGAGATGACCATTAAAATCACCAAGCACCAAAACTCCTTCCTCATCCCCAATCCCTCTCACAATCACCTCACACTCCCTGATAATTTCCTCGTTAAACAACTCCACCTCCACATCATTTCCTGTTCTCAGGTATACAAGCACCACTGTAATTTTCAACTTCTCAATGTTTCCCCTCAAATGCAGTATGTCCCTGCTCTTAGTCTCTTTCTTCTCCAGATCTATACTATCATTCTCTTTGTATGCACACATGAGTCCACCTCCCTTTCTATCCTGCATCTCCCTCATACTTTGCCACACCTTTATTCCTCCCTCCAGTCTAACATCATCCACCTTCTTCTGAGTTTCCGTTAGAAACATCAGCATGTTCTCATTTATCATATCAAATATTTCTGTACTTTTTCCTATACTTAATCCCTGCACATTCATTAATCTTATGCACATAGCACCCCTCAATACCTCCCTCTCACTCCCGCTCCCCTCTGGTAACCCCCTGATGCTCCCCTCCCTCTGTCCCCATAACCTCCTCTCATTCCTCCCTGAAAATTTTGCTGGTTTCCCCTCACTTTAGGCCTGACTCCCCCCATCACCTCATTGTTATTTCTTCTATCTTCCTCCTCCCTCTCAATCCTAACTACTCTCCTCTTTCTTATTACAAATGTAACCCCCTCCTCTGCATTTCTTCTCTCCTTCAATTCCTCCCTCAACTTCCTATCACTCTCCCTTTCATTCGCCGTGATGTCTCTATTTATGTACACATTCCTAAATCTCATAGAATTTCTCAATCTCTTTGTCACATACAGTATCTCATTTCTATCTTCCTCACTACCTAACTTAACTAAGAGTGGTCTGGTGCCACTGCCATTCTCAATCCTCTTGCCCAATCTAATCATGTTCACCAATTTCATTTCTACTATGTCTAACTCTTCTAGTATTTTCCTGCAACTGCTCTCATCTTCCTTGTACCGTTCATTTGGCTCCTGTTTGTCCGACTCTACAAGATTAAAGATCACTACATTTTTCTTCTTTTTCTCTTTTTCCAGATCTTCCAGTTTCATCTCTATCTCCTCTATCTTTTTCCCCTTGATTCCTCTTTCCACTCCCATCTCCTCTACCCCAATAGTTGCTATTTCAACCTTTAATTTCTCCATTTCCTCTCTCACTTTCTCTCCCTGGTTCACCATCTCCGTCCCATTTCCTATTGCACTCTTCAGGTTATCAATTTCTCTTTTGTTTCTATTCCATTCATCGCTGCATTTCTTTTTTACATCCTCGATCACACTTCTGATATTATCCATTTCTTTGGTCCCCTCTCTCTCCACTCCCTCTCCCTGACTTCCTACCAAGTTCCTACTTTCTATAACCCTCTTCAACTCTTCTATTTGTTTCTTCTCCATTCCGATCTTCTCATCACATTCACTCCTCATTTTATTCATAGCTTTCTCCATACTGTCTACCATCTCTTTCTTCAGATTCAGCAGTAACTCCTGTGTCATCTTCCTACATCTTTCCTCTACTCCCTCAAATTCCTTCATTATTTTACTAATCTCTTGTTTTAGGTCCTTATTCTTCTTGTTCATTTCTCCCATTTCAATCTTATATTTCTTATTCTCTTCTTTCATTTTACCTTCCACCCCTCTACATCCTTGACAGTACCACCTTCCCTTATCCCCTATCTTACTTATCATCTCATAATCCTTTTTACCCACCTTCTCACACCCAGCATGGTACCACCCAGTCTGCAAAAACTGGTAAAGTGTTCGTAGAGATCTCTTATTTTGTTCGTAGCAAAATTAATGTAAATATAGGGATTAATTCAAAAGTGTTCGTAGTAAAATTAATGTAAATATAGGAATTAATTCAAAATTGTTCGGAGAGAATATCCCAAATATCTCACATATTCTGCAGACTGGGGTACCACAAGCCACACAGATCACATACCAATCCCATCTCCCCACTATTCACTCTACGAGTGCAAATCTTACATATTTCTCTATCACTCTCTTTTATTTCCCACACCTTAGACATATCTTCCACTTTTTCACCAACTACCCCCTCCGCTCCCACCACCGACCATTCTGTTATCTCACCCTTCTTTGTTGGTGTTCTCTGCATCTTTGACATTCTAACCTCAAACCTGCTTGATAAACTAAATTCTATTATTTTACTTACAGTTGTTTGAAACTTTGAATCAGTTAAACACTAAAGGTACTTAACACTAACTCACTAAACATGCACTAAAACTCCAAACTTAACACTATGAATTATGCTAGGATCTTAATTAACTTAACACTAGACAGGCACTTAACATTAAACTTGCACTTATTATCTTATACACTATCACCACAGTACATAGAATAGTATAGTACCCCAGTTACATGTATTATTCAAATTTATTCCGTGGTAGGCTGTGACGTCATGTATGTAAACAAGAGGTCACGTCATAGTAAACAGAATTGCTGTGGGTCACGTGGAATAGAGAATTAAGATGGCGGCCAACGCGACCGATCTGACTAATGATCTAATTATCTTGAATAAATCGTCTTCTTCAAGACTAAAAATTTGTTACTATTTTGGGTGTAAAAAGACCAGTAGCAATTTCATCAACAGTCATTTTTTAATTTTCGTCCGTATGACTATAAAGATTGGATAATAGCATGCTGTAATGTGGAATTAAAAAAAATATCACCGAAAACGTTATTTAACAAAAGTTGGGTGTGTTGCAGCCATCTTTTGTGTTTGTACTGTACGTACAAACGTACGCACCATTGTTGACATGTGACGTCACAGCCTACCGGGACACGCGTAATATCCCCCCTATAGCTCTGGGATACTATATATTCTCTGTACTGTGCTATCACTGTTATATCACAAGTATGAAGTAGGTTACTTCTATATCACTTTATATCACGAGAGCAAGGACACAGCACGTCTGCACAGTACGAGATCAGTACGCCGTTAATAACTAAAAATCGGAAAGTAAAACGTGAACCTGACCTGAACATGTTATTAGCCCAATAATGAACAGATTAATAGAGAAGTATGCTAAGTTTCTAATTCATTGACGGTGAACTTGATCCATGTGAATAGAGTGTAAAATATGATAAACAATTTTTTATGTAAGTTAATTTCGATGAAAATGCACTTTTTACCGAATAATTATATAACAGCACAATTTTCATTTAAAAGCAAATAGGGGAGAGCCGGGAGCATTCGGACACTTTTTGGGGCAAATGAATAACTCGTAAACTAATTCGAATTTAACTATGTAAATATTTCTGTTTGTAGATAAATCATTTTACTTCAATTTTATTAGGACTGTTTTACAGTTTAAACCTTCATTCGAAAGTTATAAGACAAAATGTAAGAGAGGGTCAATTAAGTGTCCGAATGCTCCTTCCTAGAGGGAGACTTCGGACAAGCTGGGAGGATGAATCGGACACCATAAAAATGGTTAAAACATTGGAAATTTGGGTAATTAAACGATGGGATTGAATTCGGATCTACTAATTTAATTGAAATAAACCATAATGACTTGTTATTCACAGTAATAATTCATGGTATTTAAAATTTTATCATAATAGTATTATTGTAATGGTTGAACATTTTCTCCAACAAAATATAGATAGCCCATGAGTACCTAATCACAGTGAAATTATCCTTATATTTAATAGCTAAATATCAAAAACAAATGGTATAACTACCCTATAAACAACGGTCTATCGATTCGATATCTTCTTATGTTGAATTCAAAGCTGGGACAGCGGATATCTAAATTTATTAATTAATTTTAAAGAAAAAACCCTGGAATCGACATCATAAATCTCCTTCTATATTAGCTGTCGTATCAATATATATTTTTTTTAGAAAAAAAAATATATATATACATATAATTTAATACATCGAAAAATAGCAACAAAATCGATGGATAGATATTTTTCTATGAAAACGATGCATAAATCTAGATATAAAAAAGCTGTTATGAGTCTCATATTTTCTGTCGTTTGTTTTAGTCTTATAAAAATACAGTGAAACTCCTGAGTTATTAAATTTTTGTTTCTTCATAACTCAGAGCAATAACGGTCTTTGAGTGAGAACCAGGACGAAATTCGTTTTCTATAATTGAAACAAATTTGAAAATATTTCATAACTCCGCGGTGCATTTCATAACTCAGGTCCTTTATTACTCGAGTGAACTAATTACTCACCTATATATACTGAGTGAGAGTTAATATATAGTCAAATTTTAATTAATTCATTGAAATTTCATCACAGAGATTTCATCTTTTTTTTTAGCTAAGTCATGTCCTCAAAACATTTTCTTCAATTTGAACTCATAGAGAATGAAATTTTTAAGGAGTTACAGTTTTATAAAAATTTGCCATCTTATTATGTACAATTTGTAATAAGAATAAGTTTTGATTTTGGTTATAAAAGCGGCGTTTGTCTATATAATAATATTAACTTAAAAATATCTCAAAGTATCTCTTAGTCGTTTAATATCAATTTTTTTTGGGTGAATCCGCAGGATATCTGCATGGATGCAGGTTCGATACCCGGAGACATCACTTCATTTCTTCCCATTTAATTTTTATATAGCATTATGTAACATTTATGGAATTGATAATTTGATAGGTACTTGAAGGGGCAGTAAACTTTATAAAAAATGTCATTTTTTCTAATAAAACGATTGCTTAGTAAGAATAAAGCATTCATGTAGAATTGTAATGTTCAATAAAATCTAATAATGGAAATATATCAATTTATATGTATATAATTAATTTCTTAACAAATGCTAACGGTGATGAGGCTAAAATCAATGTCGCCATCTTGTAAACAAACAAATTGAGATAAGGGAGGGTGCGTGTAAAATCAAACATTTCTTAATATGTGTTTTAATGGAATCAGCATATTTAATTATGAATGATTACATACTCTGTTCATCTAAATAATACTTATTAAAGAAAAGAAAATTTAATATATTTTGAAAAAGCGCCATCTAGTGACAAATAGCATAAGCTTTGCTCGAGTTATTGACGCCATCTTGCTGTGATTTCACATACGTTGTGCAAAAAACTTTAGTATATCTGCGAGTAATATTATTAATTATAACTCTAAAAGTACTTTATTTGTTAGTTTATTGTATATAAATCACCAATTTATTTATTTATAGCTTATTTGGGAAGATAATCAGACATTCTATCAACGTTCATGAAGATTGTTCTGGAACGTTCAGGAAATAATGTAAACAGCGCCATCTATGAGATGATCGCATAAGCTTATGTTAACTAATAAAAACCCTATTTTCTCTGAAAATACAGTGATTTGAGATGAAATATTTCATATCCGTAACTAATCATTGTTTATTTATGATATTATGAACAAATATTTGATATGAAAATTAGACGCACCCCCCCCCCCCTTTAAGTGAAGAGATATGGCTTTATTTTTAAAGTTATGCCTTCTTGTCTTGAATCTTTTAACCATTTTAACGCAAAAAAAGGTTAATTACTGCATACATGAATTAATATGAAAACAAAAAATATACTCACGTACATACTAATGAGTGGTAATACTTCCGCTAGGTGTCGCTGATTTTATTATATACTTTTTATATGAACATTTTAAAAATAAACGAGCATTCAAATATTACATAATCAAATATTCTGAATCGATTTAAAACAAATTTGGCGATTGTTTGATTTTAACTTTACTATCCCTTTAACGTAAGTAAATTATGTGCAATAAAGTAAATGATTCAATTTTCATTTTTGAATTTATTTACTTAATGGATATCGAGTGGATGAAGTTTCGAAGCAATCGGGCGTCGGTTCGATACAGATTCCCTATGGTATTAGCCTCTTTGTATTAACGTCTATTCGATGCATAATTTGTGACTTTTCATCTCAAAATACACTCATTGTTGATGCCGTCTAGTGGTGCACGGCATCGTCGAATTGAAGCCAAAACGATGTCAGATAGCGGATTCTAGCTCTATTTTCGAATTCATTTCGAGAAAAGCCTTGTATCCAGATGACGTCATTTCGATGCCGCATTGTTTACTGGGTTACTTTGGGTATAGTATGTATAACTATTTCCTTTGTCTTGGAATTCACTAAAATTAGTAAATTACATCTTAATTATTTCATTGAATGTTTAAAGTATAGTCCGTAAGTGTAGATCTTGTTACACATCCAATTTCAGCAGCTTATCTGACAGATAAACCTTTTTAGAATTTATCAAATGTTTTTTTGAATACCTTCTTTATCACGGCCTCTATCAGTTTTCTTTTATAATGAAAAGGCATGAATACGATCGCCAAACTGTCAAATAAAGACACTAATATAAAAAGTTGCAAACTAATCTTATAAACTAATGCTATGACAATTAAAATAGTTCAGAATATCCTTTTTAATAAGAATTAATTCAATAAGTTGTAATGGTGAACTGAATCGGATACAGAAGGAAGGTTCAGACACCGTCCGAACCAACCTAAACAGAAGTGTCCGAACCATCTCAAATGACACTTCAAAATTAAAAACATCACCATTGTTCTAATTTCATTTGTATTATTTTTTCAACACACCAAACATAACATAAAATATTGATATTATCTATACCTTTGAGATTGAGAATCCGTTTCTTATCCATATAGTCCACACACGATCCAATTGAATCACGAAAAATTACATCAATATTGAAGAAAACAGTAAATTATCTCTCGGGGGCGAAATACTGCATCTCCGCACTGGATCTTTCAAATAGCTGACGGATAACATCTCTCACATATTCAGTTGCAATAAGAGGTAGTTCCAACAATTATAAACATGTTTAAACGAGTTGTCCGAACTATCCCTCTGTCCGAATGCTCTCGGTTCTCCCCTACTGAAAGTCTTTCTCATTGAGTCATTGTATGATACGTGTACTGGTTGTAACTGTCTATTTTTATCTGTCTATTCCCCAGGGACCCCAGTAAACATTACAATGTTGGGCCATCGTTGGCCCAATTCAGAACGGAACTCTAGGCTAACGTTGTCTTGCTGGTCTTGGAGTATTGGGCCAGCAAAGGCCCGACCTTGGCACCTCACGGATGTCCACCGGCCCAGAACAGAATAACCACGAATAAACGACTTACCGCTACTGGCAATACTTAACGTTGCCGATGTCATGCATGTCTACGGCCAGCACTATTTTCATATAACAGGTGTATTAATTAGATTACGCTATACAGAACACGTGAAGAATACAGTTACTTCTTACAATGTAGTAACTGTCCTACAAATACATTTTACAGATCAAAATCAGAGGAAAAAATAGAAAAATTCCGAATTCAAACTGAAATACATATTATTTTACTTACGCTATTTTAACCAAATAATAATTTTTTCATTTAAATAGAAAAGAAAGTATAATTTTCAATGTGAATAAATATTTCAAATGTAAAAGTAACTTTTATTAATTAACTAGCAGCCAAGCTCATTTTTATGAAGGAAATAAATAAAGTGTTAAATTAATAATTAAAGGGATAACAGGCCTATTTATTATAAATTGCCAGAAACTGCTACAATTTCTAAGATATACTTAATTGAGGATATTAAATTGGCTATTTGGTGTAATTAAAGTTAGGAGAGATCGTTTGCACCTAATTTCTTTGATTTTCGTCGATAACTGCCGAATAGAACCGGTAGGCCAGTAGGTATAATATTTATAGGCTACTGGTGAATTGAAAAATCACTGAATTGGGTAACCAATGTTTCCCTTCATTGGGCCAGTACTGTTTGGCAACCGTTGGCCCAATGTTCTTTTCTCCGCATTGGACAAGTGTGTAATAGCACTGGCATGCCAATGTCCAATCGTGCCTTTACTTTGCCAACGTTTACCGCGTTAGCCCGATAGTGCAATGTTATTGTTGTTGTTTAGCCCCCTCCCCCCCGACCCTCAGGGAGCAGGGGGCGACCGAGTGAACGCGCCTCGGGAGAAGCCACCCGAGACACGTGTGGGGGGTTTGGGCCTAAGTGAACCCGATATCCCTCAGGAAGGCAATGACTTCCTGAGGGCGGGTCCATAGGTGCTCCAGTGAGTGTGTGTTGTCCGATGTTGTTGTAGTGTTGGACATTGTGTGAGAATGTGGGAGATTGTCCCCGGATCCGTGGAGCAGTACTCACACAGATCCGAGTCCGCCCTCCCAATTCTGTGTTTGTAAGAAGGGAGAGAAGGGTGATGTCCACATCGGAGACGTGACAGGGTTACCCTGTCACGACGCGAGAGGTGAACCTCACTGGAGTCGATAGGGGGAGGCCTAACTCCTAGAAGAGAGTTAGGTGGGAAGGAGGAAATTGCTCTGTCTGTGAGTGTGGTGTGTATATGTCGTTGTAGTGAAGTGTTGGGTGGGGTGTCTGGGAGTGTATTAAAGATGTTTCTGTAGTGTGTGGCTGGTGTAAGGTGAATGTTTCGTGGAGTCCTTCGCTCAATTTGCATGTAGTGTAATGGATGAGAGGGGCTTAGTGTGGAGGTGTAGAAGTGTGTACCCCTCATATCCATGTGTGTAGCGAGCGGAAGGACTCGTGTCTCCTCATGGAGGTGTGTTGTGGGTGTTGTTTGTGTGCAGCCGGTGGCAATCCGGAGTGCAGTGTTTTGTGTACGCTGGAGTTTGTGTAGGTGTGTGTTGGCTGTATCAGGTGACCAAGCTGTGTGCGCGTATGTGAGGATGGGTCTAATGAACTGTTTGTATAGTGTTGTTGTGTCTTCCTTGGAGTGTCCGTAAGTAGTGTGAGTGAGGGCGCGCATGACGTTCAGTCTGTTTTTGGCTCTGTTGTTGGTGTCGTTAATGTGGTGTTTTTAAACGTCATGCCGCGGTCAAGTGTGATTCCAAGGATTTTAGGCGTGTTGTTGATGGGAAGGGGAGTGTTGTTAAGTGTTATGTTTGGATGGGTATTGTATTCACGAGTATGGGGGAGATCAGTGTGAGGGAGGATTTGTTTGCGGAGACCTTTAGTCTGTTTGTTTCTAGCCAGTTTTCTAGTGAGTAGATGTATGTTTGTAAATTGTTGGCTGCGGTCTCGTGTTTGGGATGTTGCGACATGATGGTGACATCATCCGCATATGTAAGGGTGTGTACCGAGGTGTTTGTTGGTGTGGGGAGGTCGTGGAGGTATAAATTGAAGAGAGTAGGTGAGAGAACGGAGCCCTGCGGTACTCCATCAGTGTGGTGTTGTGTTCTGGAGGACTTGCCGTTGTAGAGTGTTTTGCCAGAGCGGCCTGAGAGATAATTGGCAAACCATTTTTTAAACGAGTCGTGGATGTGTGTGTTGAGTATTTTGTTAATGAGTAGGTGTCGTGGAACTGTATCGAAGGCTTTACTTATGTCAATGGCAGCTATAAGTGTCCTACTTGCAGGTTTGTTAGAGTTCAAGCCTTCGAGTGTTGTTTGTGTGAGGTGGGTAAGGAGAGTAGATGTGGAGGGTTCGGTTCTGAAGCAGTGTTGTGAGGGGGATAGTGGGATGTGTGGTGTTATGTTGTTGAGAACCAGCCTCTCGAGTATTTTGGAGGGGGTAGAGAGTAAGGAGATAGGTCTATATGAGGCTGGATCTGTGGGGGGTTTATTGGGCTTCAGAATCGGGATGATCTTGGCTTGTTTCCATGTGTTGGGTATACTATTGTTCTGAACTGAGTAGTTGAAGATATCTGTGAAGGCCCTGATGGCGTGTGGTCCTAGATGTTTTAAATGTTTGTTTGATATTCCATCAGGGCATGTGGAGGGAGTGTTCTTAGTAGCCCGGATAGCCTCGGTGACCATTGCCGGGGTGAAGGGAGGTGTAGGGAGATGATTAGTGCAAGTTCTGTGCAGGCGACGCAGTATTTTCCTATCTATTGGGCGTGTGGGTAACCTTCTTGTATTAGAATAATGTTTGTTAAGAGCGTTCGCCTGCTGTGTGTCGGTGAGTATTGTGTTGTTGTGTGTAAGGGACTCGTGTGTTTTTGGTTGGTCTATGTATTTGTTATTGAGTCCCCTAATGAGTTTCCAGAGTTTGTTTGCGTCTGAGCGGAAATTAATAGTGTTTAGTGTGTTTTGCCATATGTTCTGTTGCTGTGTTTTAATTTCCGCTTCAATGTCAGTATTGAGTTGTTGTATGCGTGTTATGGTATCATGTGTGGGTGTGAGAGTGCGAAGGTGTTTCCTAATCTGTATTAAGTGTTTTATTTTTGGAGTGAAGGTGGGGTTAAAGTGTCTGATGTTACCTGTGGGTATAAAGTGTTTGTTTGCGGTAGTGATTATGTTAGTGACATGTTTTGTGGCTGCATCTATGGAAGAGAAGTTGTTTAAGTTAAAGTGTTCTAGTTGGTTTTCCACAGATGCAGTAAATTCGTTCCAATGTGCTTTTTTGTAGTTAGTGAAAGTGTGTCGTTGTTTGTGTGGGCTAAGAGGTGCGTGTAGGTTGTTTGTGATGAGTATGGGAAGGTGGTCTGAACTAAGTTCGTGTAGTGTTTTCCACGAGGAGCGGAGTGTAATGTCGGGAGTGGCAAATGTAATGTCGGGAGATGTTGGTTGTGTGTGTATGTTAAAGGGTTTTCGTGTTGGTGTGTGTGCATCGTTGAGTATAATGTGTGTGTCAAGTTGTGTAGTGATTGTGTCGGCTTGAGTGTCTGTTTGTTGTGTGGTGAGCCAGGTAGGGTCGTGAGCGTTGAAATCCCCCAGGATGAGAGAGTTAGTGAGGGTGTTTAGGTGTTCTAGATGTGGTGTGTATCCTGGGGGTGTGGAGTCTGTGGGGGGTATGTAAATGTTTGTTATGTTGTATATGCGTTTGTGTATCTGTATACGTATAGACTGTAATTCAAGTGTGGGATCTTGTGGCATTCGTGAGTGTTTCGGCAGTTGTGTTAGTGAAAAGTATGTTTTTGTGGATCAGTGTGATGAGGCCCCCTCCGCCTCGTGTAGGCCGATCGTGTCTGAGTGTTGTGTATCCAGGAAACTTTGGTGTGAGTTTGTTATTGGTGAGTTTTGTTTCCTGGATAGTGGCTATATGTAGTGGTGTTCGTGTAGGAGTGTCTTGAGTTGCATGCGCTTGTTTTGAATGCCGTTTATGTTAAATTGTTAAATCTTCAGTGTGTTGCGTGGACCAGTAGGAGATTAGCAGGAAAAGCAGGATCAGGTTGAGGAAGGGGAGGACCAGGATGGCCAGGTGCGGGTACAGGAGGAAGAACAGGCTGAGCAATAGGAGGAGGAATAGGTGCAAGAGGAGTGAGAGCGATAGCAGGAGGGGTGTTGAGTGGTATATGTGGTGGTGTAGAAAGAGCAGTTATTAGGACAGGTGTAGATTGAAGAAGGGGAGGACCAGGAGGGCCAGGTGGAGTAACAGGTGGAAGAATAGGTCGAGTAATAGGGGAAGATGTGGATGGAAGAGAGGCGGTAGCGATAGTAGGAGAGAGAGGAGTGGGGTTGGGAGTGTTGGGTGGTGTTGTTGGAGTAATGCTGTGTGAAGGGTGACAGTTTTTACACCGCCAACCCTGTGGGATATGTCTATGTTGGTGGACCCCAGAGCAGCGTTTATTGTAGTGTGTCCAGCTGCTACAGGCTTCACACTGAATTCCGCCTGTTCGGCGGGTCCAGGGAAGACTGCATGTTGGACACATGTGAGGGCCAGGATTTGTCTCAATGTCACCGGAGAGTAGGAGTAGGAGAGTTAAAGGGGGGAAGTTTGCCGGCTCACACTCCCCCCTTGGGGAAAAAACGTTCTGGGGCTGTGTGTGTACGAAGGTGGGCAAAGCCCGGGGCGACACTCGGGTCGCGTCCCCACTGGGTGAGGACGGGGGGTTGAAGAGTCTTTCGTGCCCATATTGGGCCACGCCGCCACCGCGTGTAGGCTCTCTTCTGGGCGGCGTGCAATGTTATCAGGATCCTATCCGTTAATTTTTATCTGTCTATTCCTATCCGTTAATTATTATGTCTATTCCTATCCGTTAATTATTATCTGTCTATTCATATCCCTTAATTATTAGCTGTCTATTCCTATCCGTTAATTATTATCTGTATATTCTTTTCCGTTAATTATTATCTGTCTATTCATATCATTTAATTATTATCGGTCTATTCATATCCCTTAATTATTATCTGTCTATTCCTATCCGTTAATTATTATCTGTCTATTCCTATCCGCTAATTATTATCTGTCTATTCCTATCTGTTAATTATTATTTCTATTCCTATCCGTTAATTCTTATATTTATCTTCCTCTCCGTTAATTATTATGTCTATTCCTATCCGTTATCATTTCTATTCCTATCCGTTAATTCTTATATTTATCTTCCTCTCCGTTAATTATTATGTCTATTCCTATCCGTTAATTCTTATATTTATCTTCCTCTCCGTTAATTTTTATTTTCGAGTTATCATTATAAAAAATATAAATCTTAAAATATAGAATATTTTGGTAAATGGTTCATAATTGTAGCTCAAAATGTACCGCTAGAGAGGCTAAATGTCCTAACGAAAAACCATTAAAATGTATGTAAAATATCTCTCCTGAAAAATAGCTTCTTTGTAATTTTGACGATGTTCTCGCAAAATGAATAACAAATATAATTACTAGGTAAATTGATATTCCCTATTACTAGATTAATTTTTCGCTAGGGTGAGTTGATAATTACCTGACAGTTCCATATTTTCGGACACGTAAGAAAAAAAAATTACGTATAATGATAATTAAAAAACGAATTACAAAATAATTAATGGATGTTTTTTCTTACGTATACAAAAATGTGAAACCGCGCCTCTGATAATTCAAAAACTACTCTAAATACCGCAGATAATAATTAACAGATGATAATAGACAGATAATAATTAACAGATGATAATAGACAGATAATAATTAACAGATGATAATAGATAGATAATAATTAACGGATGATAATAGACAAATAATAATTAACAGATGATAATAGACAAATAATAATTAACAGGTGATAATAAACAGATAATAATGAACAGATGATGACAGATAAGAATTAACAGATGATAATAGACAGATAAGAATTAACAGATGATAATAGACAGATAAGAATTAACAGATGATGACAGATAAGAATTAACAGATGATAATAGATAGATAATAATTAACGGATGATAATAGACAGATAATAATTAACAGGTGATAATAAACAGATAATAATGAACAGATGATGACAGATAAGAATTAACAGATGATAATAGACAGATAATAATTAACAGATGATAATAGACAGATAAGAATTAACAGATGATGACAGATAAGAATTAACAGATGATAATAGACAGATAATAATTAACAGATGATAATAGACAGATAATAATAGACAGATAATAATTAACAGATGATAATAGACAGATAATAATTAACAGATGATAATAGACAGATAATAATTAACAGATGATAATAGATAGATAAGAATTAACGGATGATAATAGACAAATAATAATTAACAGATGATAATAGACAAATAATAATTAACAGGTGATAATAAACAGATAATAATGAACAGATGATGACAGATAAGAATTAACAGATGATAATAGACAGATAAGAATTAACAGATGATAATAGACAGATAAGAATTAACAGATGATGACAGATAAGAATTAACAGATGATAATAGATAGATAATAATTAACGGATGATAATAGACAGATAATAATTAACAGGTGATAATAAACAGATAATAATGAACAGATGATGACAGATAAGAATTAACAGATGATAATAGACAGATAATAATTAACAGATGATAATAGACAGATAAGAATTAACAGATGATGACAGATAAGAATTAACAGATGATAATAGACAGATAATAATTAACAGATGATAATAGACAGATAATAATAGACAGATAATAATTAACAGATGATAATAGACAGATAATAATTAACAGATGATAATAGACAGATAATAATAGACAGATAATAATTAACAGATGATAATAGACAGATAATAATTAACAGAAAATAATTAACAGATGATAATAGACAGATAATAGTGAACAGATGATAATAGACAGATAATAATTAACGGATAGGAATTGACAGATAATAATTAACGGATAGGAATAGACAGATAATAATTAACTGATAGGAATAGAAATAATAATTAACGGATAGGAATAGACAGATAATAATTAACGGATAGGAATTGACAGATAATAATTAACGGATAGGAATAGACAGATAATAATTAACGGATAGGAATAGACAGATAATAATTAACGGATAGGAATTGACAGATAATAATTAACGGATAGGAATAGACAGATAATAATTAACTGATAGGAATAGAAATAATAATTGACGGATAGGAATAGACTGATAATAATTGACGGATAGGAATAGACAGATAATAATTAACGGATAGGAATAGACATAAAAATAGAGAGTCACAAACAGTACACGTATCATGCAATGGGAAAGACTATCGGTATGTTGTTGTAATAAATTAAAATAATGTTAATGCAACTATTCATTACTCAATATAGGTATATTATATAACCTCTCTGAGCATTTAAAATGATGCAAACAGTACTCTAACTGTCTAACATACATATTTGCCTCCGTTTTGGTTCGCTCAGGTTCATTTTGGTCCGTTACGGTGTTTCTACGCACCGATTATTTATTTATCAAACTAATTTCCCTTACATATAGATTGGAAGTCGGGAGGCAACCAATCCATTACAATTTTTTTTATTTTCAAATTTAAAACCAGGAAAATTTGCCCCCAGTAACACTTTTATATCAGCACTGAACTCTGAAATTAATTATCTTCGGTATAACCAAAATGGACCTACGCAATACATGCTGAGTGTTACTCTTTCTGTGCTCTTACAATTTAGGAATAGACAGCAGCATTAAATATCTCCATATAACAATATATACCTAATGTTTTTCTATCTTATAGAAAGGTTCCGTTTAAGTATTTTTTTTTCTTTTTGCATTGAGGATAGGATATTTTTCACTCTTTCTAAGATTCATTAGAAGAAAAAGCACGAATACTTATAGGTTAGTAGGTATGTCTTGTATATACAGTCTTATTCAAATACAGTGTTTTAAAATTAACAGTTCTTTAGATAGGAAAAATGTTGATTTATGATATAATATATGAAAACTATTAGTAAGTAATACTTAAATAGGTAGGTAGGTACTTGGATTGTTTATATGGATCCATTGTCTTGGAATCAGCTTTGTTATTGTTTTGAATTTTTCAGATCTTATTTGCATATCGGACATTCGGACTTTTTCTTTGCTTAAAATTCAGAGGGTAGAAGAAAGAACGGAGAAAAAAAATCTTAAATTACATATTATAATAAAACTGCATAACCAAATTTGAAATGGTTAGCAGTTTTATAATCAGTAACCTTAGTTCTAATGAATAGAGAAAAAAAAGAGTGGAGGGGACCTTTAACGAAGGCCGAAAAAGCATGGTTTGTTTATAAAATTCAAATCAGAACAAAGAGTGTAGAATCTAATTCTTATTACAGCATGCCGCTTCTTATTTAAATCAAAATTTTTGAAATGTCCCCCCCCCCCCCAAGAAAATTCCTTATTATTTAAATCATGAGGCTAATATTTCTTATGATTTTGCTGCAAACCATATGAATTTTTTTTAGCATGTTTTTAATTGTTTATTCTTTTAAAGATTTTCATAATAAAACTCTAGCAAACCCGTTTTACATCCGAGAGGAAGTTAAGGGAGGAGCTAAGAGAGAGAGAAGAAATGGAAATGTTGGCATATTTAAAATTAGGAGAGGGAAAGTAATTATAGTCGAACAATAGAGTGAGAGATGAGAATAGAAGTGCTAGACCCAAAGAAAATTTTGGATTGATGAGGAGGAATGGAGGATGGCTAAGAAGAATGGTGGTGGGGAGAGGGAGAGGAGCAAGGTAAACACAGTGTTGGAAATTATGTTGATGAATGTACAGGGGTTAGGTCAGGGAAAAATGGTGGGAATACTCGACAAGGTGAAGGAGGATAGGATAATCTGTTAGACCGAGACACAAAAAAAAAATTGACGGTGTTTAAGTAGAGGAAGGAATAATAATTTGGCAAAGTATGAGAGATATGCAGGATAGAAAAAGAGGAGGAATTCTCTGTGGTTATAGGGAAAATGAGATGGAGATTGAGAAGAGAGAGACAAAAAGTAAGAATATACTGCATTTGGAGGGTAAAGTGGGAGATATGAACATGAGCTTAGTTATAACATACCTGAGGCCAGGAAATGAAGTAGAGATAGGACTATTCAATGAGCTGATAATGGCTAGTGCCTATTCTCAAACACCAGAAGTGATCAATAACTGATCATAAGTCATTTCACACCTAAATACTGTCTAAAACTGAAAAATATTGTGTTTTATAGTTTAAATATAAAAAAGATGAATTCTAAATATTTTTCATGATATTGAGGACTACCTAACTAGATAGTTTATAATTAAATTAGACGAGTAGGTATTCAGTAGCATAGGTTTCGCCTATGCTACTGTTACTTACCTACTACGTAGTGCTACCTAACTGTTAGGAAGCTCAAAGTAGATAGGAAAAATGAACTTACACAGAGTGAGATTCAAAGAATCGGTCCCAGAAGTAGGAATGCATGACGATTCAGTACTTCGCTGAGTAATTATTAAACGAAATTTCTGTCCACTGATAAAATAAGTAGTCAAAATTGTAGAAATCTTCCGATTTAAAATTGAGATGTCAAACTTGTTTACATTCTCTAGCAACGATCGGCGATGGAAAATAATTCCACAATGCTACCAGAGGGCGCATTCCTAAGTTTAATTATATACTATTTTTTAAATCAATATCTTTCAGATGAACAAAGTATATCGTATTACACAATTAATTATGCCGATTCCAATAAAACACATTTTAGCTTATGTTTGATTTTACCCGCACACCTCTTTCAAGTTAATATCACGCAGTAATTTCTGTTAACCTTTATAATTATGTTATTCACAATTTGGTTTTCCCTACAGGTTGTGTAGAGCAGGGTACAGGAACATAGTTACTGTATCCTGGTAGATATCCTGGATATCTACCGTTATCGTTCTGATCTCTTGGTTTCTTCGTCTGATGGTTAGTCCACTGAAGATGAATTGCGGTAGTGCCGTAATCTAATGAACCCACCGCAGCCTACATTCATATTTCATCTTTTCCTTACTCAAGGGTAATATCTCCAGTGCCAGGAGCTTCAAAAAATAAAATTTTATATTCAATCATTGGACGAAACAAAACCTTTATTATAAAAAACACAAAAAATATTTCGCATTATCATGAAATTAAACATAAAACGAACAAAAATGTGTTATAGTAGTCGATTTTCATCTATATTTATGCACCGATAAATAAATAACTCTCATTCCTATTATATCTCACTGCAAAATTATCCATCTTGATTTAGTAAGTGATAGACACACCATCCAACATTGGTGCGGAAGGATCTGTCGTGAATTAGTTGAATTAGACAAAATTTCAAATAACTGACAGAAAATATGTCAAATATCATGTGCAACTCACGAAGTACTTTAATATGCTGATTCGACATATTCAACCCAGAATAGAAAAATTCATCATATAACAGAAGAGGATTCCCGTCGTTCTTCTTTAGGGAGTTCTTTCGTATTTGGGAGATTTCGTTGAATTTTAGTCTGTGAACTCCGTCACCAACACCATTGAAATGGAGTTCTTTGAGATGAGGGATGGTTACAAGCCTGGAGAAAGAGAAGCAAAAAGTCATTTCATTACTTAAGAGCATCTGCTATATAAAGAGGAATATACCATTGGACACAATACCTACGACACTCAGTATAATTTCACACGATAGACATGGTTAGAATATTGCTAACATATCTGAGAAGAAGGAAATTTAGCTAAGTCTTTCGATATAAAATTGGTTAACAATTTTAAAGTCCAAAGTATCAAGTTAGTTCCATCAAAGGTCCTCTCCAGGCTCCGGGAAAAAATAAGTTTATCAAATAGTATTACCGAATGCAAAATTAGGTTCAGTATGTTTTTTTTTATTTGTTTTTGAAAATTTAATACTCTGTGTGCAACAATTGTACATAACACTAATATGACGCCAAGAAAAAGATTGTAGTTGAGAAGTTGCTGAAGCAGAAGAACGTAGGGAAGAGGAGGATTTTGGCAAAACCGAGATATGCATCTGTGGCGGCAATGAGAGGAGAGATAGGTATAGGAACGATGAAGAGCAGGATGGTGAGAGGCAGACTGGAATAGGTGAGAAGGAAGTTGCAGGGAGACAATGTATTGGTGAAGGGAGTTCTGAGTGGCACGAGGAGAGATGGAGTGGGATATTGGAAGGGAACGCAAAAATACATGGAGTGGGCGGGATTGGAGGTGGAGGAATTGGAGAGGATGAGTGGGAACGAAGTGAAAAGAAGAATAGCAAAGAGAGTAGAGATGAAATGGATGGAGGAGATAAATGAGAAGAGCAAATTTTGGCTGTATAGGGAGTACAAGAAAGAGATGAGGGAGGAGAGAGGGACAGGATATGGTTCAGAGCAAGAATCAACTGCTTGTGGCTGGGAGACAAGAGAAGAGAGAGGGATGAGGAGAGATGACTAGAAGACCTGTTGCACTGCGGAGAGCTGGAAGATGAGAGTAGAGGGGCTTTGGAGTTACAGAGAACGAGATTGGAGGAGAGGCAGACTGTGGTGGGAGAGTTTTTGTTCAGAGAGGAGAGGAAGGAAGGAGAAAGAAGAGCGGAATTCTGATGAAAATGTTGTGGAAGAGTAGAGTGATAGAAAGAAGAGGAGAAGAATCAACCGGATGAGAATTTGGAAGAGGATCTTGGATGATGAAGCCGATGAGAAGGCGCATTAAAAAGTAACCTGACTGCCTGAGTTACACACTTTGTTTTGATATTAAATATGAATTTTATAAACAAACAATTAGTTTTCAGCCTTCGCTTAAGATATTAATTATTTCTAGTTGTAAATAAATATTTCTATGATTTTTTCCAATTATTCAAACGAAAACTTTACACGAATATGAATAATGGATTGAGTATACCTACATAGTTGACATTCCAGACAAACTGTGTACACATTCTTTTTCTTCAGACTGAAAATTAGCAAGTCGGAAGAAAAATGGTTAGTGTAGATTGTAGACTACTAGAGTTTTGATTAAAAAAATCTTAAAAAGTAGTTAGAATTAAAAATATTAGATTGACGCAGGAAAGCGTCATATTTGCTTCCTTAAATGAGTCATTTCCCTATTAGGTTTCACCTCTCTAATTATTATAAGAAAGCCATTAATTAATGTCATAGTTTCTCTCAGAGACTAGATCTGTGTAACTGGCGGACAATCCAGCCAATTAGAAGCTAAAAATTTGCTCAGCCAGTCAGCCGTCCGCCAACCAGCCATCTCAGCAAGTCAGTCAGCCACTCAGCTCTACATAAGTAGCTGCACTAGCTATTCTCATCAGATCTTTGGAACGCCTACTGATAAGAAATATATATCCTTTTGGGGAGGAGGAGGTACCAATAGGGAAATGACTCATTTAAGGAAGCAAATATGACGCTTTCCTGCGTCAATCTAATATATTTACTTCCTACATTTCGTCATTTCCCTATTAGGTTTCGAAGTACCAATTACGCCGCAGGTATAGCTACGGTGGAGGAAAGGGATATGGACACACAGATCAAGGCTCTCATATATTCAGAGAAACCAACATAGAATAACAGTGAATCACATAATTCAGAACAACAAAAAGATAACTGTGGATCAGTAACTAATGTTTAGTTGCTAGTGGCACAAATACAAGAAATAATAATGATTCGTTACTAATAATCTAGTAATGACCAAACACATATCTACTAAACAGATTTAGGGTTTAATTAAGTGTCTACCGCCAATGAAAGGCGTGATAAGAGAATCAATAGAGTTCAGATAATTGTCAATGAACACGTTTGGGGTCAGCCAGAACCCTTCTTTGAGTATCCGTTCCATAGGGACGCCTCTTGACCAAGCAGCACTGTATGCCTGACCCCTGACTTCATGCGCTGTTCCTTTGAAATTAGGAGTAGCTAATTTAAGAGCTTGTAGTAGCCAATATGAAATTCTCCCAGATTTTAGTGGTTTATTTGACGCAGGATGGATAAACAGGTAATTATTATGAGGCAATTTCTCAGTCATCTTGGTGTACTTCAGTAAGCATGCCACTGGACATAACTCTTGTCGAGGAAGGCTCGGAAAGGAGATGATATTGGGTGAGGAGTTTGCTCTCTGGTTCTTATACAAGAACTTGTCCTTAACTGGAATAGTTAGAGTATTACCAGACTGAACTATGCCTCCCCTCACACAAGCAGACAATTCAGAAGCTCTGTTACCCGACGCAATTGCCGTAAGAAAAAGACATTTCAGAAAGAGGTCTTTAGCAGATGCTCTGTTGTTATTGAAGCGAGGTAGTTTGAAAAATTCGAGAGCATGGTTCAAGGACCAACTTGGTATTTTCTTTTTAGGAGCTGGTCGATTTAAGAACTGAGCCCTTGCCAGTAAGTTGAAGTCCTTATCCTTTGTGTTTATCCCGAACCCCATTTTCAGAGGTAGGGATAAGGCTCCTCTGTAACTTAGCACAGTTTTGGAAGAGAGCTTCTTTTTCTTGTGTAGCCATATTAAGAATCTAAGGATGTGAGCTTTAGTCAGGACCTTAACCACAGGGGGCAGCCAATTTTGGAAGCATCGCCAAACAGACTGATATTGGTTTGAAGACGATTTACGGAAGGAAAGAGAAAGCTGCTCAGAAGTAACTTTATCGTATTTAATAGACCATATTCGTTTCAAAAACTGAAGGCGGTCCACCTTCCGTAAAATCTGTAGTCTCCTGATATTTCTTTCCCTGAGACCATTTGAGAGACGCTTTTGTGCAAGTGTAGATGATCTACTGCTTTTGACCATATTGTAGGAAACCATGGTGCCGTGGGGCGCCACGGGACTATGATCACGCCCCTCCCTTTGTACTTCGTTAGAAATGGGATCAGTTTCGGAATCAGATTGACGGGAGGGAATATGTAAATTTCCTGGAAGTGGCTCCAGTCTATTGATAGAGCATCCGTCCCTATTGCCAGGGGGTGCTCGAAAGGACAAATGAAGTTTGGAAGCTTGGAGTTCAACGGGGTTGCCATCATGTCTATCATGAGCTTCCCGTGCCATTCTTGAATCATGTTGAATGTGTTTATGGATAATTCCCATTCTGTTGGTTGCACTGTGGATCGACTGAGGTGATCCGCTACTATATTCTCTTTGGAATTTATTCTGGCTGCTACCAATGTTAACTTGTGGCGTTCCGCCAACTCCATTAACAGAGTAATAAGAAGGTGTATCCGACTGTTGCGGCTTCCCATCTTGTTTATGGAGAATCGAGCAGTTTCGTTGTCCGTGTATACGAGTAGATGCTCGTTGCTTAATTGCAACACCTTTATTGCTTCCAGAATTGCCAGCAATTCTAGGCGATTGATGCTCCATTCTTTCTCTTCTATTGACCAGTGACCCTGGGCCACTTGGTTGTCTGAAGTTAAGCAGCCCCATCCCTCTAGGGACGCGTCTGTCCAAAGGGTGAGTGTTGGCTCCGGCATTTTCAATGGATAAGTTTGAGACAGTACCTCCAAGTTTGTCCATGGGATAAGTGCTTGCAATAGATGAGGGGGAATTTCCCTCATTTTGTCCCTGCAAACTGTTGGCCCCAACTCCTGTGGTTTTGCCAAGGGGTAGAAGATTAGTCTGAGTGGTTTCACCACTTGGGAGAAGAATGATGCTTGGCCGATCAGACTCTCCCAAATTCTCCTGCTCGCTTTCCTTGAGGTGATGAGATTGATGGCCTCTTTTTGCATGGATAGCTGTTTTTCCATAGGGATGGCCCACATCATCTCTGGAGTGGAGAATGATATTCCCAACCACACAAAGTGTTGAGAGGGAATTATCATTGATTTTGTTAAGTTTAACAGGAATCCTAATTCCTGTAATGTCTTCATTACGGAATTGGTCGCACAGAGTGTTTGCGTTTCCGTAGGAGCCCAAATTAACAGGTCGTCTAGATATGCTAGCAACTGTATGTTTTTCAGATGCAGCAACTGTAAGGGCCATTTCATGATCATGGTGAATATCCTTGGAGCTGTCGACAGTCCGAAGGGCAGAGCCTTGAAAAAGTAAAGCTGATCGTTTAGCATGAAGGCCAGGTATTTGTGAAGGGATGGTCGTATTGGTACGTGCAGGTATGCGTCCTGTATGTCCAAAGTTGTTGCCCATGCCCCTCTTTGCAGTAAGTTTGCTGCAACGACTTGATTTGTCATCTTGAATCTTGAGTTTTCGATAAACTGGTTCAAGTGGGATAGGTCTATGACAACTCGATAATTGCCGTGCTTCTTCGGGACTAAGAATACTCTGCTTTGGAAACAAAGCTGAGTTGGGACAGAATAAATAGCGCTTTTTGAAAGAAGATCGTTCACCTCTTTTACTAGAGTAGTGGACGCCTTTTGAGAAGTTGGGAATGACAGAGGTGGAGTCTCTAGCCATTTCCAATGATATCCTCTGAGAATAACATTTCGTATGTACTTTGGAGCTCCCCGCCATCCTTTTTGAAAGGATTGAAGGCGGGCTCCCGGTGAGTCAGATATTTGACTTTTTGTAAGGGTTTTTGTTGAGTTGTCCTGATACTGTGCCTCTCTTAGGGATGTGAAATTTCTGTGTATCAGAAGTTGATGCTTCTGATGGCTTAGTGTTAATGTAAGAAACCACATAAGGGTTCTTTGAACTCTTAACTCTTTCTGACTGATTCGAGTTATTTTGTTGACCATGGCCAGCTTCACTACGAGAGGAGGGTCGCCTCCCTTGAGCTAATGGCAACTGAGGTCTTGACCTCTTCCTCTCAGAAGGGTCATAGGGCTTTACTATTGGTCTCTTATTATGAGACCTGTAACTTGGGTGCTGTCCATGGAAGTGTACAGCTTGTGAAGCCATCGAGTCCGCAGAAGAAAACTCTTCCCTCCCAAAAAGAGAATCTTGGAGTAGTGAGGATTTTAGGAGCTTCTCCTTGATTATTGGAGGCTGTACTTTGGCAACAGTATCGTATCTCATAGAGGCTTTATGTGTCAAAGCCTCTCTTGACAGGGACAGTGCTAACTGATGTGCTATTTGTTTGGAATAGCCAATGAAGTTGTTGACATTAGATATTTTTTCATCTCTGTCCTGTACGGAATGTACAATAGACATTTGAGGAATCAAACTCAAGGCAGCTTGAGCAACTTCTAGTGTCTCAACTAATTTGCAGGCTGACCAGGCCGTGTGGCGGAGTGAGAATTCCTTCTCGATATCTGCCGTGCGCAAGTATCCTAGTCTATTTCCCAAATGGAGACCCTCTGAATTGTGGTCATTTTTAAGCTTAGGACCTTGGAAATACTTCGCATAATCAGACTCATTTAAGAGTTCCAGTTTGCCTCCCCTTGGTTTGTTCTGTTGTCTCTTTAGACTTAGAACGTCTCTAGACAGAAGCTCTATGTCTTCCGACATTGCGAACTTGTCAACCCTTACGGATGACTCTTTGGCATTTGGACCATGCCAACCGGTTACGTTAGACAGTTTGCTGTCCAGAAGTTTAAATGCATTCGAAAAGGTCTGAGCATGGGAGGGGGGACTTGACGGCATATTATTAGCTGCCGTGATTAGTTCAATCAGATGCTCCGACATACGAGCTGATTTTTGAACTTTGAAGGACAAGGGTTCGTTAGGGCCAGGTTTCTGGACAATAACTATGTCCTCTTCAGTGAAAATATGATCCTTCCATTCAATAGTTGAGACGCCGATTACTATTGCATCTTCTGGCATTAAGTAAGTCTCTCGAAGTGTATTAGGAGTGCTAGCCATACCAATGGAAGCCTCAGAAGGAACTGGGGGCGAGGTTTCTCGAGAATGCAGACTGGGTGATCCCTGAGCATCAGGTATATAATCATCCTCAGAATCTAGGAACAAATCCTCAGAATCTGGTCGTCCAGCATGTGCCTCATCCTCTGTGATGAATGCGGTATTTGGAACCGCGTGATGATTCTTATTGGTGACATTCATTTCCAACCGATCGTGTTTCTTTTCAAGAGAATCTAATTTCGATTCAAATTTTTGGAACCGAGAATTCATCGTATGAAGCAGATGTAGAATAGACCCCTGGTTGTTATTATCATCATGAAAGACAGGATTGACGCCATCGGCGCTACTGTCACGGCTCTGGGGCTTCTTCAGCCCCAAGCGTTCTAGAAGAGGAGTGTAGAGGTTAGCTTCATCCTGATCTTGCCAGAACTCCCAAGCCTCGCTAGAGGATTTACCTCGTTGTTGACGAATAGTTTTGATAGATCTGAGCCACGAAATCAGGTTCTTGACATCAGTTCTGTCTCCCTGTTCAGCTTTAGTGAAGAGCTCTTTGCATTGAGTGCAGTCTCTTACCAACAGGCGTTTTTCATGATTGATGCAGTTAGAGTGTTGTAAACAGGAGTGATACTCCGTACACTTTGAACATTTATCACTCATTGTGAATATTGATTTATATATAAGTGATCTGTAACATATAAAGGTGATTAAGAAACGAAATACATCGCATTATTGGTATATGGGAAATGACAATTTCTCTAGTTATTACTCTCCATTTTTTTTTTTTTTTTTTTTTTTTTTTTTTACTCTTTTGGAACAGAGTTATCTTTTCAAGGGAGACATCTTTTCAATGTGCTGTATTGCATCTTATATCTGTGTCAGGTTTAAAGGCATATCTTGACTGTGCTAGAAAGCATCTTTTAACTTGTGCCAGTTTTTTTTTTTTTTTTTTTTTTTTTGCTGAGGCTTAGCCAGGCAGCATCTCATAACCATACTGGGTTTCAAGCATCTTGTAACCGTGCTAGGGTTTGGGCATCTTTATGATGTGCTATATAGCAATCTTAAAACCGTGCCAGGTTATAGGTATCTTTTCATTGTGCTAGAGAGCCTCTTTGAACCGTACCAGGTTTTTTTTTTTTTTTTTTTTTGTGCCGAGTCATTCAATGACTATGTGCTATTGCATCTTTTGTTAATGTGCTAAAGCATCTTTTGTGTGCAAGGCATCTTTTTTGTGCTTAGGCATCTTTTTGTGTGCTAATGCATCTTTTAGGAGAGGAAGGTGAGAGGTGTTTATCCGCCGGAGGCGGACAAAGATCTGATGAGAATAGCTAGTGCAGCTACTTATGTAGAGCTGAGTGGCTGACTGACTTGCTGAGATGGCTGGTTGGCGGACGGCTGACTGGCTGAGCAAATTTTTAGCTTCTAATTGGCTGGATTGTCCGCCAGTTACACAGATCTAGTCTCTGAGAGAAACTATGACATTAATTAATGGCTTTCTTATAATAATTAGAGAGGTGAAACCTAATAGGGAAATGACGAAATGTAGGAAGTAAATATATGCTATAAATTCATGGAGTTTGCAGCAAACTGATGAAGAAACATTACTATTTGCCTCACTGACTAAAATTAAAAGATTTGCTTGGAGGGGACCTTCAAGGGTTCAAGCAAGAGAAACATTCCTGGAGCAGCAAGTTGAACCCCAGAGAAAGTTTAAACGCGCATACATTTTGAAGAAAATACAGGCATTCCCCACTTAATTACCAAATCACGACTCAGTTTGACTGTTACTCCTTGAATACATATCTCATTTTCTATGAGTTATAATGGAAGAAAATTTGTTTTAGAGTTAGGGTACTATATAAGCCTATTAATAAACAGTGTTTCAGTTTTTGTGACTGTGATGAAAGTTAAAAGTAGTGAATTTATTAAAGGTTTTAAAATCCAACCACAGCTTAACTTGCAATAGATACATAGATTTCTATAACTATTGTGAAATTTTATGCTTTGTGAAATATTTCTCTAAGAAAGGCACTAAGTTTCAAGTTATTGGTACGCTCAACATTTTCGGACACGTTCGAAAAGAAAATATAATAATAATAGTCAACTTCTATCATGAATACCAATTGAAATTAAAGTTAAATAATGATTATTATACAGGGTGACCCACACGTAACTTTGAATTCATACAAATATGGTATTTATAAGTGAATAAAAAATAGACTTCAAGTTTAATTAAAATGTAGATTTTTTTTATAGCAATATAAAAAATAATTTATATGATTTTAATTTTTTTAACAGCCCTTTACCTCTCCTTTTTATCTCACAATCTGAATAAGAAGTTTATAGCTCTCAATCAAGTACCTACTTGATGAAATTCAGAAGCTACATCACGACTTTAAGAATGTCCATTCAATAGTAGCTACTCGCTAGCATAATTTGGATGAAAATTGTGTTAAGGATTTCTAAGCTTCCTGACATCATTTCAATACAAAAAGCTACTCTCCATTGTATCTTCAATACCTATCACCTAAGACATTGAATAGAAGAATAACTTACCTTTCCAGCCAGTGTAGATAAGTTTCATCACCGTAGTAGGAGTCATACATAAATAACATCAGTTTAGTAACTGACGTCACGTTTTTTAGAGTGAGGAGACTCTCTAGATTAAGGTAGTCTGATTCCACAAAAAAACTATGGACAGTAGTTGGCAACTTCGATGATAAATCTACAGATTGCAGTGATATATGCTCCTGAGAAAAGAAGTTACAAGGTAAATCTATTGTTAAAGTGAGGGGACAATAAATGGTTACATGGAAAAAGAATTATTATAATCATCTCGAGTACTCACTAATGGTCTGAGTAACAAAACTTCCAACTTTGGAGGAAGTTTCTCGAAGAGACTCAAAGGACAGGCCCCAACCAGACGTAGATGCTGCAATGAAACAAGGGGAGTTTTACAAGACGTCAAGTAGATATATTGTGATTATTAATTGGAACCAAGTGGAAGATGAAATGTAGTGGTTAAAGTCTGAAGAATATCATACTATTACAATAAAATTATAGAAATAAACTTTGAATTTTACAGCGCTTGTAACTTACGGCCATATATGATAGCGAAGTTTCTTCCAGTTTGGTGACTGCAACCAGTCTCCAGTCACACTTACCTTTAAACTAGTGACTACAACCAGTCTCCAGTCACACTTACCTTTAAACTAGTGACTACAACCAGTCTCCAGTCACACTTACCTTTAAACCAGTGAGTACAGAGTAGTCCACATCTTCGTGTTCCGTTGTACCACATCTAAGGTACTTCAGATTTCTTTGATTCTTCGCAAGACATTCTATCTGTCTGGAGCTTAAGCTTTCCCATTCTTCATCAAAGTCATAACTGCAGTGGAAGTGGAATATTAAACAGAAAATAAAAACCATGAACGTAAATAGTTTAGCTTGTTAGTTTTTTACATCAGGGAGTAGCTACCTAAGCATTTTTGTGTTAGGTATCTGTGATAATTAACAGTAGATTTGAAATGAACTAATTTATTTTAATTGCTAATGGTATGGACTACTTAATGCAATACAAACTACACAAGTTAATACAGACTATACGAGTTAATACAGACTATACAAGTTAATACAGACTAAACGAGTTAAAACAGACTATACAAGTTAATACAGACTATACAAGTTAATACAGACTATACAAGTTAATACAGACTATACAAGTTAATACAGACTATACAAGTTAATACAGACTATACGAGTTAAAACAGACTATACAAGTTAATACAGACTAAACGAGTTAAAACAGACTATACAAGTTAATACAGACTATACGAGTTAAAACAGACTATACAAGTTAATACAGACTATACAAGTTAATACAGACTATACAAGTTAATACAGACTATACAAGTTAATACAGACTATACAAGTTAATACAGACTATACGAGTTAAAACAGACTATACAAGTTAATACAGACTATACAAGTTAATACAGACTATACGAGTTAAAACAGACTATACAAGTTGATACAGACTATACGAGTTAAAACAGACTATACAAGTTAATACAGACTATACAAGTTAATACAGACTATACAAGTTGATACAAACTATCCGAGTCAATACAGACTATCCGAGTTAATACAGACTATCCGAGTTAATACAGACTATCCGAGTCAATACAGACTATCTGAGTCAATACAGACTATCTGAGTTAATACAGACTATCTGAGTCAATACAGACTATATGAGTTAATACAGACTATCTGAGTCAATACAGACTATCTGAGTTAATACAGACTATCTGAGTTAATACAGACTATCAGAGTCAATACAGACTATCTGAGTCAATACAGACTATATGAGTTAATACAGACTATCTGAGTCAATACAGACTACCTGAGTTAATACAGACTATCTGAGTTAATACAGACTATCCGAGTTAATACACAGTTTTAGATTCTAGTAATGTTTCATCAGTCATTTTTAAATTGATCATTTCAATTCATGATAGCTAGCTACTCACAATTCGAAACAATGAATCTTATAGAATGAAAGCTTCTCCAGGTCCTTAAGGTGCTTTATGTGCTTTACAAGACATGCTTCCCCTCTCACTAGAAGTTCAACGCTCAAGTTCTTTATAGTCTTGGGCAGTCTCCTCAGCTGGGGCACAGCACAAAAACACCCACTTAGCGTCTCCAGTTTGTGACATTTAGCAATGACATTCATTTCATCCTCGTCAATTTTTATGTTCTGAAAAGTAGAGATTAAATTAGAAGTGGTCTAAAAATATTAATTAAGAGATTTTGTTGATTGATAGCCCTAATTGAAATAGCTAGCTATTAGTTTTCACTTTTAAAGCAATAACAAGCAAATGGTTTTCTTTTACAGATTGATATATACAGGGTGGATGAAAAAAAACGAACCCAAATTTGAATTGATATATCTCTAAAACTACTAGCGATACAATTTTTCTAAAAATATCATTGTGTTCGTCTACCTTTTTTAACATAAATAGTGAAAATTCTAAATTATTTATTTACCTGTATTGATACAATAGTGATTATAGTAAACGGTGTCAAAAGTATGCTTGCGCAAACAGATAAATTATGAACATTATTTACAATATATCATTAACAAACCTATATTTAATAAATATTTAGTCGTAATTCATTCCTTACTATCTACCAACTGCCTTCACATGAACTCCATTTCATAAAACAATTCAATCCTTTTTCTCATTGCTGCCATAATTCTTTTTATTAATGCAGGGTAAATTCACTTCACTCGTGATTCTTTCCTTCAAGTCATTCGAGTTTGCAGGCTGAGACTAACACTAGTTACTGAGCAGTGACCCCTGAATGCTCACCACTTGCACTCCGATTGAGGGGTGATGGGGGCATTTGTTTTGTTTTGTCAGTCAGACCGCAGATTTATTTTTATTTTCATGATTGAAGGTGAGGATGCTTTCTGTGGCTCATGGGGCACATGCAATTAACGTAAGAAACGAGTTAAATGTGTACTGTGTTCTGGATGGTTCCACAAATTGTGTACAAGTCTGACCAAGGCACAGACGTCGTCTGTTATTGTGATATGGGTTTGTGTAGTGTGCCGATGGCGGGGTACAATCGACCACCCCCAGGAGCGGCTTAATCAGCTGGTGAATTTAAGAGTTATACATTGGTGGCTGTCGTAGCAGGATGAGAGTCCTAAATACGATTCTCAAGTGAGCTGAACTAGCTGTGGCGGGAGCCCTCTAACGGTTACTGCAGGAGGCTTTAACACAGATGACCTAGTTAGCATGGACAAGGTTTGTGAGCTTCTGCTACTGGGGGCTGCAGTGTCAATATGGCGGTCAGGAAACTCGCAAGGTTTCTCTTGCAACTAAAATCAATCGACACGTTGCTCAATTTTTAGAGACTGACTGAATACATACGCTGCCTGAACCCATAGTCCGAGTTGTTCCCAATCGACACGCTTCAGACGATGATGAGGTGAGGTAAGTGGCAAGTAGAGCAGTTCGTGAGACGTAATCTTCAAAGGGACTGGCCTAACAGATCGAAGAGACTGTCAGAGCTTTGAGGTCTACACACACGCCTGCCCTGCAAGACTTGATGATGTCAGAACCTCCGGATAATTCTCTAATTGTGCGAATCGTTTTGGAAGAGGATGCCCGGAAGGCTGTTAATTCTTTCCGTCCTGGTTCTGCCGGAGGACCTGGTGGCCTCAGGTCATTTGAAGACGTTACTGTCCTATTTTTCTGCGAAGACCGGAGTTCGTTTTTTGACCACTCTGACAAATATTGTGAATGCGATTTTGAGATGAGAAGTTCATGATTTTGCGTGTCAAGTTTTTATGGAGCCACATTGTACACTTTAATCAAGAGGGAGGGTGGATGGCTTGCGGAGGTTGGCATCCAAAGTTGGTGCGCGCCCCTTATCACACTCTCTCGGTAGCGAATTAATACATGTTAAGCTTGGGTTCTCTACGAAGGCTGGCTGTGAGACGGTACTTGAGTGACAGTAATCATAGAAGGGTGTTTCTCAAGGTGGATGTGAAAAAAGCATTTAACTACATGAGGAGAGTTACTCTCCTTACTGTTATTAATAACCGTGTGCCAGAGCTATATAGACTCATATGGCAAGTTAACTCTTTGCCGTTAGTTATTGTTTTTGTTGAAGAAGTGCTTAGGTCGGAGGGTGACCCTTTTGGACCGGCTATGTTTGCTCTAGGAATAGACGAGGTGGCTTGCAGATTTGAGTCAGAGTTCAATGTTTGGTAACTGGACAACACAGCCCTGGGAGATACATCTGAGAGTTCTGAAGGACGAAACAATCTTGATAAATTGGTTGGACTTGAAGTCCTGAGAAGGAAATAAGAGAGGACATGGAAGGTATGAGAGATGAAATTGTTAGCAAGAGTGTGGAAGAAGTAAGAAAGGAGAGAAAGAAAGAGGAAGAGAAGAATGAGACTAAAATAGAAGACACTAGAAAGAATAAAATTGTAATATTCAATCTGACGGTATCTGATCGCCTTCGATCCTCTAACTTTCGTTCATGATTAATGAAAACATTCTTGGCAGACGCTTTCGCTTCAGGAGATCTTGAAGAATCGGATAAAGTAGAAGCACAGGAGAGGTACAAGGATGATGAAGAGATTTGCAGAAAGTTATTAGTACAAGAGTTGGAATTAGAGGAGTTGAATGTTGAAAAATTAATAAGAATTGGGAAGGAACAAGAAAACTATACAAGACCATTGTTAGTGAAGTTGGCATGTGAGGAAGATAAAAAAGCAGTATTGTATAGCGCAAAAAAGTTAAGTCAGTTAGAGAGTTTTGATAGGGTGTACATAAATAGAGATCTAGCAGAACGAGAGCGAGAAAGGAAATTAAGGGAGGAGCTAAGAGAGAGAAGGAATGTAAATGTTGGCATATTTAAAATTAGGAGAGGGAAAGTAATTATAGTCGAACAATAGAGTGAGAGATGAGAATAGAAGTGCTAGACCCAAAGAAAATTTTGGATTGATGAGGAGGAATGGAGGATGGCTAAGAAGAATGGTGGTGGGGAGAGGGAGAGGAGCAAGGTAAACACAGTGTTGGAAATTATGTTGATGAATGTACAGGGGTTAGGTCAGGGAAAAATGGTGGGAATACTCGACAAGGTGAAGGAGGATAGGATAATCTGTTAGACCGAGACACAAAAAAAAAATTGACGGTGTTTAAGTAGAGGAAGGAATAATAATTTGGCAAAGTATGAGAGATATGCAGGATAGAAAAAGAGGAGGAATTCTCTGTGGTTATAGGGAAAATGAGATGGAGATTGAGAAGAGAGAGACAAAAAGTAAGGATATACTGCATTTGGAGGGTAAAGTGGGAGATATGAACATGAGCTTAGTTATAACATACCTGAGGACTGGAAATGAACTTATATAATTAAGTTGGGGTTTAAAGTCTGCTTCGGAACCAAAGGCCAAATCGCTGACGTCAAAAGGAAATAAAATACAAGGGACTGGAAGAAGCAGTCAGAGAGGAAAGTGGCTCAATGAACAAATTCACTTACCACCATCGGTGACAATGCTCATGGATGCAGAAAAGCTACTCCGTGAAGCTACTTACCAAGGAATGTGACGAAACGGGACACAAGCACCGGAGGCTGCACTCACGGATGGAAGAGGTGATTGTAAATGAAGCCGAGCCTACCTAACACAAAAATCTAAGACCTCGTAGTTGAAGAGCATAACCCTAGCGCTATCCTCTAAAACTGCAAGTAGCGATAAAAAAAATGGTAAACATGGTAAAAATGAAAAAAGACAATCCATAATCTAAATTACAACAGTTCGGGGCTCAAGGGACGCCACCCCCCCCCCTTCTCTTCCATTCACCACAGACAGCTTCAGGATAGAGCCCCTGGGGGCAGGAAATGAACTAGAGATAGGACTATTCAATGAGCTGATAATGAGAGAAGGGATAAAGCGAAAGTGGGAGAGTTGGAGGGAAAGTATCTTATTTTTATAGGGAATTTAAATGGACATCTAAGATATTTGGGGCAACAGGTAGAGAATAGAAATGGAAGGATCATAAATGAGTGTATTGAGAGGTATAGCATGATATTGCATAGATAATGGTAACCAGAAGTGTGAGGGAACCTAAACATGGGAAAGATGAGAGCAGAAGAGTGTATTGATGGTAAATTAGAGAATGTAAGGAAGATTTAAGGATATGATAATTGATGAAAGCAGATATATAATTGAAATTTCTGACTATTGTATGCTAGTGGTTCATTTGGAGTCAAAGAGGAGAAAAAATAGAGTTGGTGTAGAATGGCATGAAAAAGAATACTATAGAGTGTAGAATGATCCTCCACCAGCTATAGTGAGAGCTCTGATACAGCACTGTGAGCAACATAACATTCCACTGATTACGGGTTGTGACGCCAGTGCTCATCACACATTGTGAAACAGCACTGGCTGTAACGAGAGAGGTGAAACCTTATGGGACTATCTTATTTCGACTGACATGGAACCAACCTTTGTTATATCTATCAGAAGAGAGGTCCTTGTATTCGATTTCAACTAACGGAACAACTTCCCCCACCTCAGGTAACACAATTTAAGTCATCAGGTCTTAAAGCAGCAGGAGTTGGGTGCTCTCTGTGATATCGAGGGCCTCAACGAAACTGCATCAAATTTTACTCTCACGCTTGTTTCGGCTTTCGAGGAATCTTGCCCCGTCAGAGCTGTATGCTGTGGTAAAAGCTCTTGAAATATAGTAACGTATGAAGTATACTAATTTAGTTAGGTATGTGTAGGTGAATTAAAAACACAGTGTGAGGAGAGTAGTTTGTAATAACTCTGGTGACGACAGTAGGTGATTAACTAACTAGATAAAGATTTAACAAGGCTAAATTCAGATTACATGTTGGTAGAAGTAGTCAATAGGATATGACTATAAATTATAGAACATTCTATGTTAATCCGTAATCAAGCGATAGAGAATTCAACAAAAGCACCCAAAGGTGGTGATCTTCGAAAACTGCTGCACAGAAAAACGCGTTAGGAAATCGTGGAATCATGCAAAGAGAACTAATACTCCACCCTCCTGGAATATTTATTATTCGGAACAGAGAAAATACAAAAAAAATTATCAGGAATACCAAACGTTCATCCAGGAGGAACTTTAGTGAATCTTATGAGAAATTACCTGCACCTAACAGACTATGTAAAATTCTCAAAGGTGTGAAGAGGATACAACTGGACGTTATCCAAAAAACTGGAAAGCACATACACCTCGGACCCAGAAGAAACTCTGGAGCATATGCTGCAGATGAATTTTCCAGGCTGTGATTCAAACAATAATGATGAATTTCAAAGACGGGTAACAACAAACAGGGTTGAAGAAAACTCTGGTTGGGAGAGAGTCTATAAATCCATAGTGACCCTCAACAGAGTGGAAAAAGCCATCAGCTCTTTTGATGATTTCAAAGCACCAGGGACTGACGGTATTTACCCTATCATGATTAAAAAAGCTGGTGACAGGTTGAAGAAGGTATTAGTTAACCAATTCTGACACAGTCTACAGCTCGGACACATTCCACTCTGCTGGTCTAATGGAAGGGTTATTTTCTTTCCAAAACCAGGAAAGAATTCCAATAAGAATACTAAATCTTTCAGGCCAATAAATCTTACTTCTTTCTTCTTAAAGATCTTAGATAGGTTTATTCAGTGGCATATTTGTAGTGTTCCACACAATATTAAAAATAGCATGCACCCCGCACAATTCGCATACAAGCAAGGTCATTTCACAGAGGCAGATTTACATGCTGTAGTATGTAGAAATGAGAAAGCTTGTTTCAAGAAACAGTTAGCACTTGGATTTTTCCTTGACATTGAGCTTCAATAATGTCACCTTTCAGTGAGTTGAAAAGGCTCTAAAAGAAGTCAATGTTGAACCACCTCCCAATATGTGGATCGTCCAAATGCTGGGTTGTCATTTGGTCACCGCAACTCTAGGTGACCATAGTAAGACTGTCTGTTTTAAGAGAGGGACTCCATAAGGTGGAGTGCTTTCACCTCTACTTTTCAACCGGGTCATGGACAAGCTACTGAAAATCTGTCGACTGTCCATGCTATATATTCACATGCCTATGCAGATGAAATCATCATCTTAGGAACTGGTATTGACTCTGCCACAATCAGTAGCAGAGTACAGGAAGGCATAGCTGCTGTGATGACTTGGTCCGAACAATGTGGACTTAACGTAATCACCTCTAAAACATCAACCATTATGTTCACATAGAAGAAAAATTTGAGTTATCATCCACTAACACTTGGAGAAGAATCTATTGGCCTATAGGACTGTCTACTTGGGCATTACCCTAGATTCTAAACGGAGTTGGTTGCCGTATATCAGTGGCTGGGCAGCCTGTCGACATTCTGTTGGCACAGTCTGGGGCCTTTCACCTACTGTAATGGCTTGGGTATACAAAACTATGATCAGACATATTATAAACTATGCGGTCACTATATGGATCGCTGGGTTGGACACCAAAACTGGTATCAATAAACTAGACAAACTCCAACGCATAGCTTGTATTTCCATTTCCTCAGCTTACCCTGGAACTCTCACGGTAGCATTGGAAATGCTTCTTGGTCTTACACCTCTTAGTTTGCATTTGCAGGCTAATGCCCTCCTAGGAGCTTATCGATTGCAATAAAAGTGGGCCGGCTGTGGCGCAGTGACTATATCATGGACACTGTGGCCCACAGGAGCCATGTGAATTGCTGCAGAAAACTTACAGGTATGATCAGTATCCTGAATGCTCCTGGAGACCAGATAAGGCCTACATTTAATATGGACACAAAGTATCACACAAGTTAATCTGACTTAGAAACTGATTTCGCTGACGAGGAAAGGATCTTGACTTGCTTGACAAAGCTCAAGAATGGTGAAACAGGATCAGGAATCCATTTTCCTAGCGGGGTGATCGAAAACATTGATTTAAAGATTGGCTTTTGCCCCTAAGTCTTTCAAGCAGAGATGCTGGCGATCGCTCTGGCCGCAGAATGTCTGACCAGCACCGTTGGAATACACACCTACTTTAAAAATATATTTTTTTCAGAAAGCCAAGCTACTATAAATGCAGTTGGTGAAATTATGACCAGAAGTTCGGTTGTAAACAGTTACATAAAGGCACTAAACACTCTAGCAACTGCTGTTGAAGTAGAACTACGCTGGATAAAAGCACATGTAGGTACCACAGGCAACGAAAAAGCGGATGCTCTTGCTAAAAGAGGCGCATCATCTCCTTTTATAGGGGTGACCGGTCCATTCTCCGAAAACCCATTCGTCGAACGACACATTCGCCAAAAAAAAAAAAAATAGATTCTTTTAAAAGGTAAACAAATATATTTCATAAGTCCACATGAAATTACATATAGATGAACTTACATATATGTGTATAAATTACTTTACAATATTCTACATAAACATTGGTTAAACTTTATGGTATTTACGTTAACTTAAAGGTATTCTCCAGCATAATATTATAGAACTAAGGTCTACGATCATTATTCTGCAAATCGCATACAATTCGGTTCAGTATATATTTTATTATTTGTTTTTAAAGTCTTTCAATTCTCTGTTAGCAACAATTGAGCGAATCACTAATCTTACGCTCAAGAAGATTGTACACTCTTTGTTTTGATTATAAATTTGAATTTTATAAATGTCGCGAGAAAAAAGTTTTCTCCCTATTATATTCCCTAGTTCATTATAGATTTCTAAACGATCACTATTAGAATTACCCTATAAATTTAGTTCTCCTTCAACTCTGATCAGATAAACACGGTTACTCTCTATGTCATAAGACCTCCCAAATTCCCGTAAGTTACTTACCTTTGATCAACGTAGGAAACTATAATACCGTCATCCCAGTCTTTAAAGTTATTAAAAAATATATTGTCAAACTTCATTTAGTAGTCTTAACTGGATTATACATACTGCATATATTCTCAATTCGTTTATTTACTAAGCTCGGTAATTAGGTGCATTCCCCTTAGGCATAATTTTCAGTAGTTTAATTTTCAGTAGTTAAATTTCGCGTTGTATTCAAGCCAAATGTTTTCTTTTAATATCCACTAGTCCTTATATTTAATAAAAACGTAACTTAACTAGGTCCCCAAATTTCTTCCGATAATTATAATTGTTTGTTAATTAAATCTATTATTTTCTCATGAAGGCTGTACTTATAGCAGCGTAAACAAAAACTGTCACGTACGATTAGTTATATAATATTTGTCTCGTTATATTTTAGTTCTTACACATATCTAGATGTTAAATTTATTTGTATAAAGTACGCAATCACATAAGAACCAACTAGGTTAATTCATAAAGACCTGACCAGTAATAATTTAAAACGTAACCTTGTATTTCCCAGACCCATTTGTTTCTTCTCAGAAGTCCATTGTATTAAGAATTTGTTTCGTAGTTAGTTGTGTTTTGTTCTAGTTTTTCGATTTTTTCTAGCATACGTTTCCTTTGTCCTCAGGTTATGTCACTGTCATTCGAGGAATAAAAGAGAGAATTTTACGTTTTTTCCATCACCACGTCAATAACGGGAATCTGAACACGTCTACAGATGTCATAGCACTGAGTACATATTGGGTGAAAGCAAAGTTATACCTCCAAAACGAGAAAGTTTGAATACACTAGACCAACATGCACCGTACACCAAGAAAACCTCAGCCTTCTCGGATGGTTTTGCAGGAGAATGAGCAATTCCATCGAAACAAACTAGAGGAAGCAATCCTCGCTACAACTGCTGATGTGGTACACGATAACGAGGACTCCGTACTCAAAACCACAGATAGGCTAAAGGCTTGTTTATCTGCATACGAGGAGGCAAGCCGAGAACTCACAAAGTGGCTGAGGACACACGGACATATAGCTGAGACCCGTAACCTACGACGGGAACGTCATAAATCGATCTATTCTGAAGGAAAAGAGTGTATCGAAGATCTCAACGATATGTTAAAGAGTCTTGACCTTGAATGCGTGTCCAATGTGGGCACCGCAAGTGTGTTATCCGAAAATTTTCTCCCTCTCACCAGTCAATTACCACCTACCCTCTCATCTTCTACAAATGTAACTACTCAGGCTTCCCAGTTTCCCCAAGCTACCTCGACTCAGGCCCCCCAGGCTACAATGACCTATGCCCTCCAGTTTCCCCAGGTTACAATGACCCAGGCCCTTAATTCTCCCCAAGTTACAGCGACTCAGGCTTCCGTTTCCCAGGTTCCTCAAGCAACAGAAACCCTGTCTCACCAGCTTCCTCAAGCAACAGCGACTCACGCTCCCCAGATTGCTGAAACTACAACGACCCAAGCTCCAACCGCTCAGTTCCCCCAAGCTCCAACCGCTCAGTTCCCCCAAGCTCCAATGGCTCAGTTCCCCCAAGCTCCAATGGCTCAGTTCCCCCAAGCTCCAATGGCTCAGTTCCCCCAAGCTCCAATGGCTCAGTTCCCCCAAGCTCCAATGGCTCAGTTCCCCCAAGCTCCAATGGCTCAGTTCCCCCAAGCTCCAATGGCTCAGTTCCCCCAAGCTCCAACGGCTCAGTTTCCTCAGACTCTAAGAGCTCATGTTCCCCAAGCACCAGAAATACAGGCTACCCAGCTTCCACATGCTCAAGCGGGTCAGGTTCCCCATTTACCCCAAATTCCAGCGATTCCGGTTCCCAATATCCCTAATTCTCTATGCACAATTGATGGGGAATACCAACACTTACGTCCTCATAACGGCGTAAACCCAGGCTATCAATTTCCAGTTCATCTGACACAACCAATTCGTAACATATCACGTCTCATGTTTTCTCGTGGTGACCAATCTCGAACCACAGATCACCAACCTATAATGCAAAACCTTGAAAGACTAGATGCTAGTACCCGACATCTCGTAAAGCAGGACCTTTTGCGTGGTAGCTCCTCCAAATTTGAAGGTAATGCACAACAGTTTCTTTCATGGAGCAACAATTTGCGAAGAAGACTGTATGAGTGCGAAGCAGACAGTATGGATGCCATTCAAATCATCCTGGCTAATACTGAAAGTCGCCCCAAAACTATGGTACAAAACTTCATTTCTGCTGGGATAGCTGATCCCGACACAACTCTGCACGATATATGGGAAAATTTGGAGAGAAGGTTCGCTACACCCAACCGCATCGCAGACGAACTCATCCGCAGATTGAACAACATTCCACCCATTAGAAACAGTTACGAAACACATAAATTGGAAGATTTGATGGACCTATGCAAGATAATTTATAGTAACATGGTGAATTGTCCTGAGTTGGGTATATATAATTTGAGTCACGGGATGAAGTCAGTGTGGGAAAGATTACCTGAGGGGTTCCAGTCAAAATGGCGTTCACGTTTTCTGGAACATGAAGAGCAGACAGGTATCTCACCGGATTTTGGACTATTCATTGAGTTCTTTGGGAGATTTTTGAGGGATGTTAGTCACCCCTCTTTCTTACATAATACCAAACCCTCCTATAATAAGAGTATTAAAACATTGATCACCGCCAACGAAGTTCTTCAAGAGAAGGAGAAACCCATCATCTTTTGCGACTTCCATAACTCACAAGGACACTCTATTGCGGAATGTAAAGCCTTCACTAGACTTGCTAATGCTGACCGTAAACAGTTCGTCTTCAGAAATGGGTTGTGTTATCTGTGCCTGGAAAAGCACCTTGCCAAGGTATGTACGAACAGAGACGACCTCGAGTGTGGAAGATGCAAACAAGCTCACGTTACTGCAATGCATAATGATAAATATGGTAGATCGATTGGTGAAAGAATTTATAATTCTACCTACGATGTCTCTCCCCATGAAACTGATGAACACAAAGGTTCATTTATGGCTAGGAACTCTTGTACCTTGTTGTGTGGCTCTGAGAGCCTATTCAAAATATGTACAAAAACGGTCCCTGTTGAAATAGCTGTGAGTGGTCAGTCTCAAACTATGCGATGCTTGTGTATCCTCGATGAGCAGAGCAATGCATCATTTTGTGATCCGAAGATAGCGTCGTTCTTCAATGCTGTCCCTGAAGAAATCGATTATATCCTATCAACATTGACTGGCAAACAAACTTTGACTGGCTCACTCGTGTCCAATTTGTTTGTCAGAGGAGTCCAGGAAGAACACTGGCTCAAACTTCCAAAGCTCATCACTCATCCTGACCTCCCCAATAACAGACATGAGGTAGCTACTCCTAGAATTGTGTCGTCCCATCCACACATTAAAAGGTTCTCCAAACGTTTCCCTCAAATACTAGATACTGATGAAGTACTCATGCTGCTTGGTGCCGATGCAGGCGAATTTATGCGCACAAAGACCCATGGATCCCACGCACCATTTGTTCACCAAACCCCTATAGGTTTCGCTTTAGTTGGTCCTGTTTGTTGTACCAGCTCTGAAAACTCAGGGACTCCCGTCGAATTTACCGCTTTACGAACTTCTGTTATTCCTTGTGAGCACTCCACTTCGAAATTCATTTTCTCCCCCGATAGCTGCATCCAACGAGATATTTTAGATTCACCGTTTACAATAAAACTTGATGATGATCTGCTGGGGGATTCACAGGAAGACAGGAAGTTCAAACAATTGATGGAACGAGAAATATCCGTCAACGAGAAGGGGAACCTTCAACTTCCCTTGCCGTTAAGGGAGGACGTAGTGTTATCAAATAACCAAGCAGCTGTTTTTCATAGAACTAGAAATACCCTTGATCGTCTCACTCGCTCTACTGTTAAGCTGGAAGCTTCGTTGAGAGTGATGGGAGAGTACTTATCTGCCGGTCATGTTGAACAAGTACCACCCGGAAACGCTTCTTTAAACCCTTATTACATTCCTATATTCCCAATATATAATGAAGCGAAGCAAAAAACACGATTGGTTTTTGATTCGTCCGCCAAGTACAAGGGAGTAAGTCTCAACCAGGCCCTGATGCAAGGTCCTGATCTGAACAACTCATTGTTGGGAGTACTTCTCAGGTTCCGCCTGGGCGAAGTAGCAGTGAACGCAGATATCGAAAAAATGTTCCATGCGTTTTATGTCGACCCAAAGCATATAGATAAGTTAAGGTTCTATTGGTTCCGTAATAACAACCGTCAGGAAGATATTGTTCCTTACCGAGCATTAGTACATATATTCGGAAACAAACCATCGCCTGCTATAGCAAGTTTTGCCCTCAGATACACTACACTTTCTTCAGGAATCAAGGATGTGTCAGATGTGAGCGACTTCATTTCTAACCATTTCTATGTGGACGATGCTCTTTATAGCACGGACTCTGTTCCCAAAGCTATAAAAATATTACGCCTAGCAACTGAAACTCTTTCAAAGTACAATATTCGACTGCATAAAATTATGTCGTCCCATGAAGAGGTCTTGCAAGCCTTCCCTGAATCGGAACTAGCTGATACGTCGCCTGAGTTGAAGATTTCATCGAGCGAACCCTTGAATAAGACCCTAGGTATTGTGTGGTCTCCCGGTCAAGATACTCTATCATTATCTCCGAACATACCAGACAGACCCTTTACGAAAAGAGGAATTCTTGCAGTCACCAGTTCAGTATATGACCCGTTGGGACTCGTTAGTCCCATTACATTGAGAGGAAGGTTACTACAACGGAAAATTATTCCAGCAAAACACCAACTTATACCAGATGTGGCAGCTTGTGACTGGGATGATCCATTGCCTGAAAGATATCTTACCGAGTGGAAGTTGTGGATGGATGACCTAAAAGAAACCGTTAACCTTCAAATGCGACGGTGCTACAAGCCAGCTAACTTCGGTGAAGTATTGCAGTCGGAAATTCACTGTTTTTGTGACGCATCGGATGAAGCAATCGGATACGTGATGTATCTGAGACAAATTAACAGGAATCACGACATATGTGTTGGCTTTCTTTTCGCAGCCTCAAAGGTAGCTCCACGAGCAGCGGGTACAATTCCAAGGCTGGAACTTTGTGCCGCGACTGAGGCGTCAAAGGCTGCAACTAAAATCATGATGGAATTGAACGTCTCCATCAGTTCCTGCCAGTTTTATACCGACAGCGAAATAGTTCTTGGATTCATCAATAATTCCACTAAACGTTTTGTAAGATACGTATCACGAAGGGTCGATGAAATTCTAAACGTTACTGATAAGTCACAGTGGCACCATATCGCAGGTCTGGTGAATGTTGGTGATTTGGCATCTCGCCCTCAGTCCATTCGGACTTTGTTGGACTCAAATTGGCTAACTGGCCCAAATTTCCTACTGGAGGAACTTCCAATCGAGAACAAACCCCTTTCACTCTGTTCTGTGGACCTTCCAGAGTTAAAAAGTAACAAAACTGAAAAGAAACCTGTGATTGAGCACGATCTCTCCATCGAAGAGTTTTTGTGCTCACGTATCAACTCTTGGTATAGAGTACGTAGGATTTTTGCAATAGTTCTGAAATTCGTTCACCTTTCGAGGTTATGTGAGAAGCAATCTGAACAATGTGCAACGTGCGACCTAGATATGGATAAAGTCACATGGCGCTTTATAAGGTTCGCACAATCAGTCTTCGCAGCAGAGAAAGCGAAACTTGGTCAATTCCAGACGCTTTCTGACAAGGACCCCCTCTCAAGTCTGAATCCATTCATAGACGATGAAGGTATCCTGAGAGTTGGAGGACGTTTACGAAACAGTCGTTTTCCAGCAGATGTAAGACACCCTATTCTCCTTCCCTCAAAACATGTCATTACTGCAATGATAATAGAAGATGCGCACGATCAAGTCAAACACCAAGGACGCTATCTGACCCTTGGGAATTTGCGTCAAAATGGATATCACGTTCTGAAGGCGAATACGGTGGTGAGGAAATACATCAGTGATTGTGTTATTTGCCGTAGACTAAGAGGTCAATTTCGAGGTCAACTTATGGCTGATCTCCCAGCTGACAGACTCGAAGAAACGCCACCCTTCACTAATGTGGGTCTCGACGTATTTGGACCGTATAACGTTCACGATGGCAAGAGTACCCGAAGTCACAACTCTACAAAAAAAGCGTGGGGATTAATAATCACATGTCTAGTAAGTCGTGCTGTTCATATCGAACTGCTGCCGTACATGGATACTTCAAGTATGCAGCTAGCCCTAAGACGTTTTTTTGCTGTACGGGGAACTTGCAAAATAATCAGGAGTGACCAAGGAACAAATCTTACTGGTACCCGAAATCAATTATTGGATATGAACCAGCTCCAGATCGGAGCTCTGAAACACGGTATTAAATGGGAACTGATCCCGCCTGGTGCAAGCAGTTGGGGAGGTGTATGGGAAAGGAAGATTGGGGCAATCAAACGCATCCTTGAGTATTGTTTACTTACAGCGGGTAAATCTACACTCTCCAGAGACGAGCTAAACACCTATCTACAGGAATGTGGCTCCATAGTCAATAATACTCCTCTATGGGAGTGTTCCTCTATGCCGGATGACCCTGCACCTATATCACCAGCCCATCTCCTGACACTCAGAGATTCACCAAATCCAGCCTCCCCAGAAATGTTCACCAAGGATGATCTATCACGATACGGTGCTAATAGATGGCGTAGAATTGGGTATTTGTGTGACGAATTTTGGCGAAGATGGAGGCAGCATTACATCACTAATTTGCTAAAGAGACCCCAATGGAAAACTATAAATTCAGATGTTAAATTGGGTGATATTGTACTGGTGAGAAACCAGAATAAAAGGAATGACTGGCCCGTAGGTCGGGTTTTCAAACTGCGAAGAAGTAAAGATGACCTTGTTCGGTCTGTCGTGATCAAATTGGCCGCAAAATCTGGCCAAAGTCGTTATCTCGAACGTTGTATCAGAGATACTATATTACTGATGCCTGCTTCGACTGATCCTCATTCTTAGAGCTACACTTAGTCACTTTCTGAGGGGGAGTGTCGCGAGAAAAAAGTTTTCTCCCTATTATATTCCCTAGTTCATTATAGATTTCTAAACGATCACTATTAGAATTACCCTATAAATTTAGTTCTCCTTCAACTCTGATCAGATAAACACGGTTACTCTCTATGTCATAAGACCTCCCAAATTCCCGTAAGTTACTTACCTTTGATCAACGTAGGAAACTATAATACCGTCATCCCAGTCTTTAAAGTTATTAAAAAATATATTGTCAAACTTCATTTAGTAGTCTTAACTGGATTATACATACTGCATATATTCTCAATTCGTTTATTTACTAAGCTCGGTAATTAGGTGCATTCCCCTTAGGCATAATTTTCAGTAGTTTAATTTTCAGTAGTTAAATTTCGCGTTGTATTCAAGCCAAATGTTTTCTTTTAATATCCACTAGTCCTTATATTTAATAAAAACGTAACTTAACTAGGTCCCCAAATTTCTTCCGATAATTATAATTGTTTGTTAATTAAATCTATTATTTTCTCATGAAGGCTGTACTTATAGCAGCGTAAACAAAAACTGTCACGTACGATTAGTTATATAATATTTGTCTCGTTATATTTTAGTTCTTACACATATCTAGATGTTAAATTTATTTGTATAAAGTACGCAATCACATAAGAACCAACTAGGTTAATTCATAAAGACCTGACCAGTAATAATTTAAAACGTAACCTTGTATTTCCCAGACCCATTTGTTTCTTCTCAGAAGTCCATTGTATTAAGAATTTGTTTCGTAGTTAGTTGTGTTTTGTTCTAGTTTTTCGATTTTTTCTAGCATACGTTTCCTTTGTCCTCAGGTTATGTCACTGTCATTCGAGGAATAAAAGAGAGAATTTTACGTTTTTTCCATCACCACGTCAATAAACAAACCCTATATTTTAGATATTAATAGTTTCCTAAAGTATATAAACGTGTCTATTATAATTTCATTCAATTTTAAACTTCTAAACTAACATTAAATGGATTTATTAAACCTAATACCTAGTTGACAATCAAAACAAATGGTGAACATTCTTTTTCTTCAGACAGAAAATTTCTTAAATTAGTAAGTCTGAAGTAAAATAGGTTTTGTATAGTTTTGATAAGAATCTTTAAAAGCATATAAAATTAAAAATATGCTACCAAATACGATGCGGTTTGCAGCAAAATGAATAGAAACATTAGCCTCGTTGAATAAGGCAATAAAAATATTTGGATGGAGGGGACCTTTAATTAATTAACCAATATCTAATGTTATTGCTGCATTTTTTGTGACAGTTTATTAATTCTATGTTAATCCTATTTTCTGTGTACAAGTATCAGTTAAAAGAGATAAAGATTTTTTTGTTTTAGTCTTTCTATATACATTGTAGAATCAATCTGCTACTGTGAGTCACTTGTGAATATATAGGGTGATCAACTTTAAATTCGTATACTTTAACAACTATTGAAGGTACAGTTAAAACAGATTTATTTCTAGGTTTTAAGAATATTCATGTAACTATTCCTTTTATAAAAATATTGACAATATGGAGAAATGTATTTGAGTACAAAAAGGAAGTCAAAATCAATTTTGTTTAGAAACTCTTTTTAAAAAATAGAAAAGTTTATAATAGAAAGAATGAATTGAATATTTATTTTTTAATAAATACTACTAAATTTATTTAGAAACTTTTATAATGGGACTAAGAACAAGCATTTAAATGGCATTAAAACCAGACAATTAATTACTGTTATATTTATAGTTAATAAAAAATTGGATCAACTTTAAATAATCATTTAACATTCACTAAACTAAAATTTTTGTAGTTAACCTTAGTCTGCTAAAAATTGTCATTTTTTCGGCGAATTGACCTAGAACCATTTATAGGACTTGAACGAGCATTACCAGACCTGAAAGAGCTTTACCTATTCCAGTCAGCTACTGTATAGGAGCTTCTTGGAGATGGGTGGAGAGCGCTACACTCTGTGCTTGAACAAAACTGACAACATGATGGCAAACTAAGTCAATTTTTGCAAATCCATTATCGAATGAAGGAGCTAAGAAACTGATGTCCCTTCCACGCAGGAAACTGCGAATACTTCTCCAGGTTATAACAGGACATGGCAACCTTGGATGTTATCTAATCACCACCGGAAGGAGGGCGACGGATATCTGTGTCTTGTGTGGTCTCGATAGTGAGACACGAAATCACATTATTGAGGATTGCCCTTCCTACAACTTGCAAAGGCGACTCACTTTAGATGGAGTCTGTACCAACCTACACTCGATTGTCAGCAATTATCAGTTTGACAAGCTATCCAACTTTCTAGTTGCTATTGGAAGACTTCGACCACTAACAGAATGGCACTCTATCACCTATGATATCTTAGGCTGGACTTAGCACCGGAACACTTTTGGGTCTTCACAAGTGGACATCTGCCTTACTTGACTTTACTGTACTTAGTAGCACTATGGACCCGTCTGATGGTCTGCGTGCTGCCCCACTGTCACAGCGGTTAGTGGGCGTCCTTTCTCCAATAATTAAAAAATATATATTATAGATTTGAGGAGAATAGAGTACAAAGGTTTAAGGAAAACATGGAGGAGAGTTTGGATGGAATAGGTGAGGTGAATATAGAGGATGTAAATAGAATGATCAGGGATGCTGCAGAAGAAACTTTGAAAGCCAAATACAGGAGGAAAGGGACAGGGAGTGAGAAGGAAGAACCATGGATGAATGATGAAATAAGGAGAGCAATAAAGAAGGAGAATCCTAAATAAAATTCCACAGGTACATCAGAAGTGCACAGGAAAAGGAAGAGGCTTGGAACAACTACAGGGTGGGGCGTAAGTTTGGAAGCAATTTTTCAAACATAAATATAATTCTTAAAAATAAGTTCCTAAGTAGGTGATAGGGTTTGAACTATAGTAGAGACACTACATTATGACGAGGCAGTGTTATTTTTTACAAAAATTTAGTCAATTCAAAAATGTCAGACAAAAGAGAAGCCATTATTGCTCTACACCGTGCCGGGAAGTCAGATTCCGTCATTTCAAAGACTCTCTCAATAGCGAGATCGACTGTTTGGAAGTGTGTGAAGCGTTTTAATGAGAGAGGAGACTTGACTGATCGTCCAAGAAGTGGTAGACCACGCTCACAACGCACCAAACAACTGATAAAATGTGCCCGAGAGAAGATCAGGAGGAACCCGAAAAGGTCAATACGATTGTTAGCCAAAACAGCTAATGTGAGTCCCAGAACAATGAGAAGAATTGTCAAAGAAGACCTAAAGATGTCCTCTTTCACCCTCCAAAAGAGACGGACTCTGTCAGAAGCTGTAAAGAAAAAGAGATTGGAGAGAAGCAAAGCACTTCTGAGAGAATTGAAGTCTGGTACGGCTGGTGAAATTGTTTGGTCTGACGAAAAAATTTTCACAGTGGAAATGGCTCACAACCGGAGGAATGACAGAATAATTGGTAAAAGTGCACAAGACATCCCATACAACCAAAAAACTGTCCACAGAACCATGAAACCTGCTTCAGTAATGGTCTGGGCCGCCGTTTCAGAAACTTGGAGATCTCCTTTAATTTTTGTGGAACAAGGCGCCAAAAGCAATGCTAAATGTTATATTGAGAATATTTTGACGCCAATGTTGGAGTCAGCTAAAGATCACTTCGGTAATGACACTCTATGGACATTTCAGCAAGACGGCGCGACTTCACATACTGCAAATATCACTCAAAACTGGTGCCATGACCATCTTCCACGGTTTTGGTCCAAAGAAATGTGGCCTCCCTGATCCCCAGATGTTAATCCTATGGACTTTTCGGTATGGTCCATTCTTGAATCAAAGGCCTGTGGTAAATTCCAACGCAGTGTGGATGATTTAAAGCGTTCGCTCCAGAGATCTTGGGAGGAAATTTCACAAGAACAGTTGCGTGCCGCAGTAGGAGGAGTTCGGAGGAGATTTGAGGCTGTTATTAAAAACAAGGGGGGCATTTTGAATAAATTTACGATTTTTGAATTCTTAAAACCCTTATGTAATAATACATAACTGTAAATTATTAAATATATTTTTCGTTGGATTATAATATGCACTTTCATTTGCTTCCAAACTTACGTCCCACCCTGTATATTGACCAAAAAGAAAAGGTGAAAAAGATGATAGCTGAAGAAATGATAAAATTTGAGGAAAGGATGACAATGGAGATAAAGGCAGGATATAATAGAGCATTGTGGGAAAGGATAAATAAGCTAACTGGAGTGGAGAAGAAAAAGAGGGAGTTGAATATATACGATGAGGCTGTGAGGAGTTGGAGAGAGGGAGAATGAGGGAAGAGATAGAAATGTTTTGGTAAGGGGTCTACAAGACCCATCCAAATAAAATGGAAGAAATGTGGACAGATGAGAGGAGAAGAATGTATGAGAGAGTTAGATATAAGGAGAGATCACGAAAGAGAGGAGGAGAGACAGGAAAGAAGATTGGTATTACCTAGAGTGATAGCTGATCAGAAGTGGATGTGAATATAGACAAAGAAAAGATCGGAAAGATTATGAGGAAGATGAACGGAAGGTCAGGAGGAGTAGAGGAAATGTATACCTAAGGTATTGGAGTGAAGCGAGGTATTTTTGAATGCAATGGTGAGAAGTTCTAAGAGGGTGTTGGAGACAGGGGAAATGCCAGAAAGTGGGAAAAATTCAAGGACTGTCTTGATACCAAAAAGAACAAGTCCAACAGTGGAGCAGCTCAGACCCATAGCGATGACAGACATCTCATATAAGATACCTATGGGAGTTAGAGATAGAGCTGCAAGATTAAGGAGAATAGGCTGAGAAGAGATGAGCAGGTGGGGTTCACACAGGGAGGCATGATAGCAGACAACCTGTTATGTTGCAGGAGTGTGCATGAAGTGTTTAGGAGGAGGGAGGAGATGGTTGTGGTAGCGATTGACTTCAAAAAGGCCTACGACTCAATCAAGAGAGAAAATACTGGAGGTTTGCAGGAGTATAGGATAGAGGGGAGAGTGGTGGAGTTGTTCAAGAGGGTGTATAATGAGGATGGAACGAGGCTGGCGATGGTTGAGCAGGGAGATGCTGAGGTGGAGGTCGAGAGTGGCATTAGACAGTGTTGTACGGCTTTGACGGTGTTGTTTAAACTTTAAATTAATAACATTTAAGATCATTGAGGATTAAGCTGGAAGGAATCAGAGTGGGAGATGTGAAGTCGAGGAGTTTGTTTTTTGCGGATGATGGATTGATTTTGAAAAAGAGTGAGAGAGTTGAGACGGGTGACTAGCAGATACGGATTGGAGATGAATGATGGAGCCAGGTACTCTTGTTCAATATTGAGAGGCAGGTAGAGCAGATTGAGGGAATTTTGGTTGTGGACGAGGAGGTGAGATATTTGGGGGTGAGAGTACAGTGCAGGAGAAACATGTTTGAGAAGCAGAGGAGTGATATGGATGAATAGGTGAAGAGATTGAGTGGTATGACCTACTCAGTCATAGAGAAAGGGTGCCATAAGATTATGATAGGGAAAAGTTACTGGAAGGGTGTTGTATGGGTCGGAGGTGGTGAGACGGAGGATTTAGAGAGTTTGCCGAGGCAGAATTCAGCAATACGGAGAATGTTAGGGCACAGAAGAACGTAGCAGTAGCAGGGATGAGGGGGGACATAGGAATAGGGATAATGAAAAGTAGTAGCACGATGAAAGTTACAGTATTAGAGACGAATGGAGCAGGGGAAGAATAAGTTGTTGGCTAGAGTTATGAGAAATGCGCAGGTGACCCTTGAGTGAATGAATGAGGGAGACGAGGAAGTATATGAATTGGGCGGAGATTGAAGAGGAGGACTTGAAAGTAATGCCATAGGAGGAAGCGAAAAGAAGAGTGGTGTGGAGAGAGGAGGTTGAGCGTAAGAGCAGTCTGAGGCTGTACGGGAGGTTCAAGAGTGAGATGAGGTAGGAGGATCTTGAAGGGGGAACGGCTTCAAGGCTGTGGTTTACTGCCAGGAAGGGTTGTTTGAGGTTAGAATGTAGATTGTGTGGAGCAGATAGGGAGGACGAGGAGCATTTTATTTTGGAGTGCTGGGAGGTGGAGGGATAGAGGAGGCAGGCGGTGGAGTTGCAGAGACCGCGGTAGGAGAGTGGAGATGAGGTACTGGGGAGCTTTTTGTTTGGAGGTGGGTGGTGCATGAGATGTGGAAGTGCAGGGAGAGAGAGTTGAGGAGGTGGAGATGCCTCATTAAGTAGTTGACTTCTTGGTGAGTTGTGGCGGAGAGCTGGATGAGGGTGCGGATTTGACTTGAGAGGGATTGAAGTTTTTTTATTGGAGAGAAGTAAAGCAGACCTGATTATAAAGATCTGTATGTTGGACACCTTGACCTTCAGTTAATAGCGAAAAAGGTGGGCAGACGATCCTCGATGATACTACTCCTGGTGAAACTGAATTGATGTTCCAGCAGTGCTTCCTTATTTCAGGGTGGTAAATAAGGACAATTGCTCTTGGTTGGAAGCGCCTTTAAGTGATTTTGAAATTCCTACAGAGATTTTAAGGAGGAAAGAAGATTTGGCCTATTGGTCTCTAGGTTGTGGGTAGTCGATAACCATCAAGCCTTCCTTTTGTTGAAAAATGTTTTCTCCATTCCAAAGCTGCAATATATTCTGCAGGCTTCTCCAGCCTACAATCACATAGTCGAGCTTAGCTGTTTTGATGAATCACTTAGATCTGCCGTTGCTAGTGTGACCAATGTGGAGATGTCAGTTAAATCTTGGGTTGTAGAGGCAACTCTACTGGTTGGCCTTGGTGGACTGGATTGTAGGAGAGCTTGAGACATTGTCTTACCTGCTTTTAAGTGTTCAATGTATTCTGTGAGTAATTTGGTTGTAACTATTTTTTCTAGTAATAGCTAATGTAGTTGATATAGGAGATATTACGGATGCAGTTGGGATACAACTGGCCATCCTATCTTGGCGTTAGTGTTTATTTAAAACTAATATTACCTTCATTATTTGCTGTGATAATCTTTGTAATCTGTTATCTACACAGGTTTTAATTTTTTGATGCTTTAATTATTGATAACTAGCTGCTGGCTATAAAACTTCAAGTAGGGTCAGATAGCTAAGTTTTGCTAACTTAGCTTAGACTTTAAATTTCCTGTATTTTCTCAGATCTATCTATTTACAAATCGTACATGCTTATCAAATAATTGAGTGTCCCACAATCTTATACTAATTATATATTTCAAAACCAAGTGAGTTTAATGTTTATAGTTTATATAGTTGCCTTTATGAATGATTGTATGGTCTGGTACTGTAACTTGAAAAAAACCCTCAAGAATCTAGACAAATTTCTTCTTCTGTAAAGATTTATTCTTTTTTTTTAGTGACTTTAAAAAAATGATCTTAACAATATGGTTTCACTATTTTAAATTTTGTAGACCCTTAGTAAAAGAAGAAATTGAGAAGAATTAAAAATTATGACAAGTTAGAAATTGTTAAGGGAATGGTTTCGGGTATTTTCCATTTTTTTCGTTTTTTTTTTTTTTTAATTTAGTTACCCTGCAAATCTACCAAAGAAAACTCATAAAAAATTCCATTCACCTAGTACGTTTGTGCGTGTGTCAAACGCGTTTCTCAGTTTGGGGGTTAGGGAGTTATTCTCTTATAGTGAGTGGGTTTATTTATGGTTGAATGGGTCCCATTTCAACCATAAATGGGTCCCATTTATGGTTGAAGGCTTCGTCGCTGCCTGGGTTGACCCCCGAAGCGACCTGATGAGTCTTTTTGGCTGGGACGAAAAGCATATATATTTTTTTTAAATTTAAAAAATTTATTGATAAATATTTTTCTTCCTCCATTATCTCAGTACCATTTTTTCTCAAATTCTCCACGTTCAAAAGTATAGAACTTTTTGGGGGTTGGTGCTACAGAAAAATGTATAAGAGCTAATATGTTCAGACCGAAATTCCTAAGGTCGTGGTGAAGCCCTTTTCCTATAACTTTTTCTATAAAATTAATTTTTTTGAAAAAAAAAAAAAAAAAAAAAAAAAAAAAAATATGACAATTTTTTTTAAAATTCAAATAAAAAATTTTTCAGATAGAAATTCAAAAAAAAAGCTGCACCACGACCTTAGGATAGTAGTAGAGAACATATTAGCTTCAATAAATTTTTCTGTAGCACCAACCCCCAAGCCGTTCTATAGTTTCCCGGGGGGGGTCGAAAAAGAAGGTTTTTCGACCCCCACGGGGGAGGGGGGCCCCAAAATGAAAAAATCTCAAAAAGAGAGCATATGATTTCTTTTCACTTTACACCTTATGTTAAAATCTCAGCTCAATCGGACAAGTATTATTGGTACATCCTAAATACCGGAAACCATTCCCTTAAGTAGTTTCAAATTTCTAGTAAAATCCTCCAAATACATTTTGAGCTCCTTCATTCAAATTCGAATAAACATTTTGGCCCAAACAGGATTTTGGTGGGATTTTCACATGGTTGAAGTACTTGAAATTGCAGTTCTAATGGTACCAAACTTGTCTTTTTTCAAATTATGTCCTCTCGCCGAACAGTGAATTTGTTCTAATAGCTAATTGCCATCTTTGATTTGAATTCGGACGTATCACTTCACAATGAATGTGAAGCGTTTGAGTATGTCATCCAAACCAGACGTATTGTGATTGATTTGTGGATACCGTAAAATTGCATTTCATAACCTTTAAAACATGACATACTGAATAAAATATGGTCTACATTAAGTAGCCATTTCACATTTGACAGTTTCTATGAAAGACCCTGTATATTAGTAGAATCACTATAGCTAGCATCAATATAGATAAATAAATAGTTTTAAAATTTTCACAATTAATGTAAAATAGTATTTTTTAGAAAAATGGTAACGTTAGTAGTTTTTGAGATATCTATTCAAAGTTGAGTGCGGGTTTTTTTAACCCACGCTGTATATATTGGTAATCAAATGCAATCAGTTTTCACTGTAACTAAATTCAGTGTTATCACTCACGTCAAGGAAGAGATGGGTTAGATTCTTGCAAGTTTCAGCGATGAGAGATAAGTTCATTGAATTATAAGCAGGACGAATGCCAGACAAACATAATGTCTGAAGATTTGGTACCAGTCGAGCTGTAGGGAAAATAAATTACTATCAAGCTAGATCATCAATAACTGGAGATTAAATGTCTGTTTCAACCAAACTGTAGTTTTATGACCAAGATGAAAAATAATATGAATACAAAGCAGTCAGAATTAGAAGTTCCCCATGAATAAAGTAACTTCTATACCATCAGTTGCTGAATATGCTCATGGTTGCAGAACAGTTACTCTGCGAATTCATTCACATACCAAGGAATGTGACAAAAAGGAAAAAGTACTAGTGATTGCATTCGCAGATGGAGGAGGAATATTATGATATTATAACTCATAAATGAAGGCTACAACTTACAAGACTACAAATCACAATATTCTAAGACCAAATATTTGAAGAGCATAACACTAGCGCTATCCTCTAAAACAGCAAAGTAAAAATGAGAAAAAGACAATTCTTATATAACTACTCGAATGTGAAAAGAAAGTGTGAGTGAAGTGTTACAATTGATTTATCATATCAGTTGAATGGATATTTTAATATCATTGTTCTTTGCATATGAAACAATAAGCAGTGAAATTGGACACTGTTTAAATAGACTCAATATTAGTGATATAACACTTTCTTTAACTAGACAATATTAACTATTAGTCATATCAAATGTAGATATCAATTTCTAATTTTGAATGGTCTATCACAAATACTATCATTTTAAGTATCCAGCAGCATTTTCTCCTAGTTACTAGAAAGAAAATATTCATTGTAGCTAGTTAGTTGTCCCATATAATAGCTAGCTAGCAGCTAAATAAAGTCACTCACCCAAAGCTCTGCTTTCCAAGCGACTGCCTTTGAATTGGGAGAGACTGAGATTTGGGAGATTTTCACCAACAACTTTGAGAATCTTGACAACTGCCTTCTCTCTAAAGGTTCCAGTCATATCTCTACAGAGAAGTTTATACAATAGAGAGAATTATTATTATACTAGTGTAATTCCCCGTGAAAAAGAACGGTTCATCATCAATACCAATTTAATACCAGTTATTAGGTTACTTTTAATGAATTCAATTAAATTTATATTTTCTGCATAGTCTAATTTATTTAATAGATAAATTGCTTTTAAAAATTGAATGAAAACAGGGGAATATAAATATAAAGTCAATACATTGTCGTGCGTATCATAGTTACATTCTTCATGTTTAATACCCGTTGTGTCTAAGAGGATACCAAATAAATAAACACACTAAGGGTATTATTAGGATAGATTAGCTAGCTATATGGATTTAGATTTTAACATCTACTATAACCGCTTACGGTACTACAGCTGATGTCGGAAGAAAAATTATTACAAGGAATTTAACAGAAGCAGTCAAAAATGATCATTCATAAACTAAGTCATCCACCACTAGTCTGTGATAAAGCTCATGGATGTAGAGAAGCTACACATCGTGAATGCAGTCACTTACCAAGGAATGAAGATAAACATAAGCACTAGGGATGGGACGAAGTATCGGTATCGTAAGTATCGTCAATTTTTCTGGTATCGGTACTCGGTATCGGTATCAGCATTTTTTTCTAGTATCGGTAGCTAATCGGTATTGGTATAGACAAAAAAGTGCAGATACTTTCTCAATACCACTAATAATTATAATATAATTTAATGGCTATTATTTATCCATTACAATGAAATTTTTTAATTTAAATTGATGTAACAATGATTTCATATAGATAGGTAATCCTAATTTTCAAAATTTAAAATTAATTAATCTCATTTAAATAGTCAAAGTATCGGTATCAGTGAAAATCTAGGTATCGGCAGGGTATCGGTGAAAATCTAGTTATAGATGAAAAACTGAGGTATTGGTCTGGTATCGGTGAAAATTTTGGTATCGTCCCACCTCTAATAAGCACTGGCTACTGCAGTTACTGATTAATTAATAAAATAAAGAGATAATGACTAGTAAATGAAGCTTACTTCAGACAAAAATCTAGGAGCTAATAATTGAACTGTTATGTAAAGCTGCCTCTATCGCTATCCTATGAATAATGTTAAAAGTTGATAAACAATTTTTTTTAAATCTAAATAAATTACAACAGTTTCCTGGGAGCCACAGTAGAAACTAGGGCAGGTTGATCCTATATAGCAGGCTAACTATTAATTTTAGGTACAATTTTTTGTAATAAATGAAATGTGTTAAATATATATAGCTACAGATATAGAGGAGGAAAATAGAAATGTCTCATTTTCAGATTGCCCAATTGCTATACTCATAAATTTGAATAGTTATAAATTATAGCTGTAAATGCTCTGGGCAAAAATAAGTAGCTGCTAATGTCACCCATCACAATTTACAAGGATTATACAGAATAGTAATTTAGTAGCTGTATGTAGCTTTATAACATATATGTAGATGACAAAAAAATAGCAATTGATAAGTGGCTTCAAGTAGCATTTAAATTTCAGTTAAGTTAGTATTAGTAGCTATCAATGAGACAGAAGCATGAAGCAATATCAGGGAAGGAACTTACTCATTTTGAATTTTTTGTAGTCCTGTGAAGTCACATCTAGGATCTCGGGTCGGAAAATGTTGAACAAGAACTTTTTCAAAATATTCTCTATCAGTTGTAATGTTCTTATCATCACTAATGAAGCACCAAGACATGCCTCTGTACCGTTCATAGATGAGAAACTGCCATCTCCTGCAGACTGATGTCAAGTTGATTTGATAAATATAAATTTATGAATTAAAACAATATCAGATGATTTAAACTGAAAATTTAATAGTGACCAGTATACTCCACCCCAAGTAAATTCTAAATACACTATTTAGTATCTCACCTAAGTTTAGATTGGCTGTTCAGTAACCCCCAAGGTGGGGGGGGGGGTTGATAGTGACGAAATGTATTGCTACTTTACTGCATAGTATTAACATTTTTTTTCATTAAACTCATACTAAGCAGAAATCTGATACTAATTATTTACAAAGGTGGAATATACCAGGGTGGAACTTATCACGAGGAAATATACCTAGAACCTACTACATTATCCGTCAATACAGAGTTTACCAATATTCAGCTAGCTAATTATTGGTTGATTATAAATAGTAAGCAGGTAATCTATTTATCACTAACAATATTCCTATCCAGCTAATATTATACTAATCCATATTATATTGAAACACTTATTAAATTTTTAAAAACTGAGCCAAATTATTTAATTCTTATCTTGTTCATGAGACTTGGTTAAAATGTAGCTATTGAATTAAAAATGTATATGAAAGTAGCTATAAACTTTGTT
>CANNZV010002612.1:91053-118873 GCA_947561585.1 Caprella mutica | reverse complement strand
CATTAATAAACTTTAGGATATATAGCTTAAATAGGAAGACGGTATCCAACATACAACCATTGGTCATAAAATTCATTGTCAGGTCCAGGTTTTTTCTATTCGAAAGCTTGATATCTGAAAAAACCTTCAACGCAGAGTTTAAATAACCTCTCATATTATGGATTTCCCTTTGAGTTTGAGTCTTTCAATCAATGATATATGTATTTTGCTCCACCGAAGACTAAAAAATTTATGATAATAATGACATATCATGCTGTTTATTATAAATTACTTGTATTGTTGATACGAAGATTTTATATTATTTTACAAATCAATTGTGTATATTTATTTCGAGTATTAAATTATTTATTTCAAAATGAGGAATAATTTATTTCAAAATGTGTAATAATTTATTTCAAAAATTTGGAATAGTTTATTTCAAAATGTGGAATAATTTATTTCAAATGATGTTACAAATTCATCAGAAAAATCTTTTGTATTGTAGATACCAAGTTTTGTACATATTGGGTAATATATTATTTGAAAGATTTGAAAGAAATGGAAAATATGGTGAATTAATGAACAGAATTAAATATGAAATCAATTAATAATATGAAATAGTGCGAAATGGAAATAAGGCGACAAATTAAACGTATAATATAAGTCCAAGAATTAAAAAACGGGGATAAAATTACCGAAGGCCAAATTACTGGGGTCAATTTACCGGGGATCAAATTACCGGGGATCAAATTACCAGAGGACCAAATTTCCCGAAATCAAATTACCAGGGACCAATTTTCCGGAGTCAAATTACCGGTTACGCCAATAGCTGAAATTACAATTAATTATTGGATACGTATGTCAGAATTTAGTGCAAATAATTTCCGAAGGTGCCTCTCCAGTTTTATTGATATTGCTATTAAAGTAAATATAATAATAATAACTCACTTGATGAATGAAATCAGAGTCACGAGGAAAACAAGGCCAAGCAACTTCATTTTTCCTGTTATGTCGTAGATACTTATAAATGAGGATATCCTTTGGAGAGATGCGTATATTGTCACAAACCCTCTTGTAAAGTAACAACCTCTGCGTTCCCCTTCAGCTGATAAACTGCAATTACTGTCGTGAATGCATAGTTATATGTACTCTAAACGCAAATGCATACATTGGTGCATTGCACAGATGAAAAAGAAGAGCCACACCTTCAGATTCTGATGGATGACATTCAAAACCTGAATAGATACTGAAGGTTAGCTTTGTTATATGATTCCTTGCATTTAAAGTTTGCATACAATATTTATGCATGTGTTACCAGGAGACTTTGATATTAAACTGAAATTTGGTACAATATTTTATCTGAGATTTTTAAAACGAAAAGAAAATTACCATTTCAACCCGTCTGTATTTTTTGAAAGTTAAATTGGAACGCCAATGAATTTTTTTCGAATATTTTGATTATACTTCAGCATGATTTCTTAAAACAAAATTCCCAAAATGTTCATTAATATTAGTGTAATTGTGATTAATTGAGGAATATATTAGGTTATACCAAAATAATGGAACTGTTGAATCCCTTTGTGGTTACTGGTTGCACATTGTTAACCGTTGCATCCCTTTAGTGGTTGCACATGGTTTACCGTTGCATCCCTTTAGTGGTTGTACATGGTTTACCGTTGCATCCCTTTTGTGGTTGCACATGGTTTACCGTTACATCCCTTTGTGGTTGCACATGGTTTACCGTTGCATCCCTTTGTGGTTGCTATACGAAATTGACATTAATTTATTAATTCATTAAATTTTATATTTACTATCTACTTGAATTTGATCCCTATATCATATATGTAGCACGACCTTTGATAGCAATGAGAGGTATGACAATATTCCTTTTTTTCTCATATTTGCTGTCAGAGGTTTATCACTAATGTGTTTCGAAGTTAAATCTATACTCCGTATAGGATGACTTGCTCAGGTGAAGGGTTGTAAAACAGCGGTTGTCATATCAGATGCTGCACTAGCTTTAAACGGAGTAAAAACTAATAAAACCTAAATATGAGGATATAGAACAACTTGTGGAAGTTGTTAAGCTATGGCTATTGAGTAGAAGCTCTGTTGATTGGACCCTGCATTGTGAGACTACTGATAATATGCGAGAATATTTGAGAAAGAGGTGAGTCATGCCTTGTTCCTTCGCAGAATGCGGGAAGGTTATATTATTGACGGCATTCATTTATTTATTTATCATCTTGTTATTCGCTTAACTTAAAAAGTATTCAACAAAATTGCCTAATATTTGGTGAAAAGATTGGTCAATATCCAGTGACCTGCTGGTAGAATTTTGGGAGTGACTTGGTCATGGTCATTTATAACTCAAAAAGTGTTGAACCATATTGCATGAAACTTGGTTGGACGATTGGTAAATATGCAGGAACCATTTTGTTAGATTTTGGCAGCGATCTGGTCAAAGGTCAAAGATCAAGGTCAATATCTAATATATGATTAACCTATGGTGATATTAATATTTCTCCAGTTCGTGGTAAGGTGTGAAGCAGAGCACTACTGGGGCTGCAGTTTTCTAGTGTGACTGGGGTAAATTAATACTTTTAAATACTTTCATTTTGAATACTTTATTAATACTTAATACTTTATGAATACTAAATACTCTATGAATACTAAATACTTTATGAATACTAAATACTTTATGAATACTAAATACTTTATGAATACTAAATACTTTATGAATACTAAATACTTTATGAATACTAAATACTTTATGAATATTAAATACTTTATGAATACTAAATAATTTATGAATACTAAATACTTTATGAATACTAAATACTTTATGAATTCTAAATACTTTCTGAATACTAAATACATTATTAGTGACTGATCTATTAATATCTTGTACATTTGAATCTTTCACACAAGTACAGGAGTGTGCCAAGTCTTTTCGTGTTAGGCATTTATTTCTCTAACATTTTCTAAGGTTATTTATCAATGGAGAAAGCTGGTGATAATGTGAATGGTGGAGTTCCTACACGTCTGCTTCAGGGGGGACATACATTGGTGGAACTTAGCTTGGAGGGTGGATGGATACAATGAATATAATCTATCTTGTTTATCCGTCTATTTTGTAAATTGTTTATAATAGAACAAATTTATAACTCGATAAGAGATCTAAAAACATTTATTACTTACTAAGAAACTTAATTAAATCCATGAGAATCATTGAAATTCTTAGTAGTTTTTCTATAGTTACACATGGTTTACCGTTGCATCCGTTAAAATACATTTTAGTTAAACCTTCACTTTCTCTCTCACCTATAGAGTAATATAACTAACTGACAATAAGTACTGAGTGAGTTCTGAGTCTGCATCCGGTCCACTAGTTTGAAAACATTGATAACAAAGTCACCTAAAAAAATTGACAAGTACTTTAAAAACTGAAATATAAAGATATATCGACAATACTGAATTATTTGGGAACATTAAATTATTTTTTCAGGTAATTTACTTACCTATATTATATTCACATGCTACTTTTACTAATCATTTTGATACCTGGCTATACTAAGTCCCATTTTGTGACAGGGATTTATTTTTAATAATATAAGATGGATTAAGCATAATATCTAAAAAAACACATTTCCTATATGAATTTGAAATTACTATTACTAAAAAAGTTTAGGGGAGAACCGGGAGCATTCGGACAGTTTTTTTTTTGGATAAAAACTGAATAATTCGTTAACTAATTAAAATTTTTCTATTTAAAGATTTCTGTATATAAAAAAATCAGGTTACTTCAATTTGTAATGTGACTGTTTTACAGTTTAAACCTTCATTCGAAAGTTATAAAACAAATTGTAGGAGAGATTCAAGTGTCCAAATGCTCCTTCCTAGAGGGAGACATTCGACAAGCTGTGAGGATGATTCGGACACCATAAAAATGGTTAAAACATTGGAAATTTTGGTAATTAAACGATAGTATTGAAATCGGATCTACTAATTTTAATTGAAATAAACCATAATGACTTTTTATTCACTGTAATAATTCATCGTATTTGCTTATTTGTAATGGTTGAACATTTTCTCCAACAAAATAAAGATAACTCGAGAGTAATCCCTGTGAAATTATCCTTTTATTTAATAGTTATATAACAAAAGTAAATTGTATAACTATTTCCTTTTACTTTGGGTATAACTATATCCTTTTTCTTGGAATTCACCAAAATTAGTAAATTACGCAGGGAGCAAGGATTTATTCCTGGGATATTAAGGGAATATATCTTTCTTCCCAGGGTTATTCCCTTAATATCCGAGGAATAATACTTGCTACCGGGGTACATCTTAAAATATTTCATCAAATGTTTAAAGTATAGTCCATAAGTGTAGATCTTGCTACACCTCCAATATCAGCAGCTTTTCTGACAGATAAACCTTTTTGGAATTCATGAAATGATTTTGAATACCTTCTTTATTACGGACTATCTGTTTTTCTTTTATAATTAAAAGGCATGAATACGATCGTTAAACAGTAAAATAAAGAAATTAAAAGTTGCAACTAATCTTATAAGCGAATGCAATTTCAATTAAAATAATTAACTTTTTTAACTTACCAAACAAAACTTAAAATATTGATATAATTCATAACTTTTTGATTTTGAATCAGTTTCCTATTCATATAGTCCACACACGATCCAATTGAATCGCGAAAAATTACATCAATATTATAGAAAACAGTAAGTTACACTTCGGTGGCGTAATATTATATCTCCGCAGTGGATCTTTCGAATAGCTGACGGTTAACATGTTGCATTCAGTTGTAATAAGCGTTAGTTCCAACATTTATGAACATTAAGTAACTGAAATATTAAGGTATATACAGCTATTTCCAATTTGTATATTCAATGATTTTTTTTTTAATGTGTATATTTTTAGTGTTTGATGTAATGGATAGGACTTTTCAACATGCAGGGTGAGAGTTGTCTTCTTTCTGTCTTGTTAGGCAAGGTGAAATGAACGGCGGTCTCATCCTTACTGTGGTCGGGATCGTGCCCTGTTTTGTCGGGTCAACTCGAGCGATTCGCTTCACTTTCAGGGTACGAGTTCTGGTCACCGTGATATTTTTAAACAATATTTAATTAATTCATATTTAATGCTTATAATGAGTATTTTCCTTGTTTACTAAATATATTAAATGTATTTTTATGAACATATGAAGTGTAAAGTGTATAGATTTCTATAATATAGGTTTGAATGTACATTGTACAATTTTTCTCAATTTATAAATAAATTTCATATTCATTACTTGAAAGGGCTTGATTAGATTAGTTTTTTTTTTAATTTCTTGTTTAACTCTACTCGTTGTTAATATTTTACTATGCCAAACCCATGTAACAAATATTTTCAATAAAAATATCATTATCATTATCATGATAATGTCCGAGATGTCCGAGGGTGTAGGTCATAAGCCCCCCTGTTTTTAAATCTTTATTTACCTATATTATATAATCCTTATTGACACTTTTGTAGTTCAATACTGATTAGACCTAAAATATATGTATATCGGGGGGCGTGCCGCTCTCCGAACTCCCCTGCCAGATCATTAAACAATCATGAAGTGTGCAGTACAACAAACTAGCGGATACAACAAACTGCATTAGCACCTCTCAGTTATTTCTATCTAAGTAGTTCTTCATTTGTTTAACTCAGTAAATAAGGATTAAAAAAACAGGAATGGGGGGCTCGTGAACGGGGGGGGGGGGGTTATGACCTAGGGGAGCTCTTGACCAGGGGGCTAATGACCGTACCCCGTTGTTCGATTGCACTCGGTTCTCCCCTATGTTCAACTAATTTTATATCATTTCATTTATTTCATACATCGAACAGTGTATAATATATGTATATGAATATAGTATTACTAATAAAATGTTGATAGAAATCAATGTTTTTAACTCAAATAAAATTTTAATATTTATACAAGTGATATAATCGTTGAAGCTTGATGTATATTAGGAAGACACAAAAATAACTAATAGTTATGTTATTCATGACTACCAATTTTAAACATGATTTTTTTTTATAATTTTAAACAACATTATCACTATACAAATTACAATAATTAAAGAAGAGTTTCGTTCCATTTCTGTAACATTTGTGTAAATTTTTTTGTTTAGTTACGTTTTGTTCCGAAAACATCCTTCAGGAAATAATTTGTTTTTCGGCCAATTAATTCGTTTTCGCGAATCAGCATTTCGGCAAGCTCATATTCAAAGAGCCCAGTTCGGTGAAGTAAGTTTCGGCAAATTCGCTGTATTCCAGTGAATGCCAATATGGAACATTTGTGGTTTGCTACCACCACTAAAGTTGAAAACTACAAGTTTTAATACTTAATAATGATATAGGATTCGGTTATCTCGCTGGTTAATTCATTAGGCTATAATTATGTACATATAATATACTCACATTGAAGAATTTTGGGGTACGTGAATGTTATTTCAATGAAAAAATTTATTTAACCACTCCTCCCACGTTGATCTATCTTTTTCACTTTCCTTACTTATTATTATTATGTATAATTTTAGTACCTAACTATACAAATGAGCAGTCACCAACTGGTGGTAAATAATTTTGTTCTCGGACCCACTTTCCTTTCTGACTGCTTCTTAGAGCTTGTTGTATATTTAATTCCCTTTTGACGCAAACGAAATTGTATTAATTTAATTCAGAAACAAACTTCAAAAAACTCAGTAATTTAATTATAATTTTAACATTGCCTGCATGCCTTTCAAATGTAATAACTTCTTTCAGATTATCATATTCCTTGCGTTATTTTCCCTGTCCCGATAAACCCGATGTGACAAATCTTCGGACTGTGAAACTTGAGGCATCCATATTCAGCTATGAAATTGATCCCCAAGTTGCAACAAGTTTAGTCTTGTTGCAGAGAGAAGCGAAGAGGATGGTTCTGATCATTGCTATGATCATTGATTAATTATTTTGTAATAGTAAAAATAATAAATAAGAGCAAATTATTAATCAAAAATATTGTAAATTTCTGAAAACTGATCGATAATATCATGCTCTAATAGTAAAACTATCATTATTAGGTATTAACACTGAATATCAACACTGAACTGTATCAACTTACTATAAAATAAAATATATCACGAAAACGATCATCCATATGCAAAATATATCACGAAATTTATCTTCCTGCCGGTTGGTACACCTTAGTCCAGGGTTTCCCAAAGTGGTCCGCTGTGAACCTATGAACCAGAGGTAGGTTCATGGCGAACCCCCTTTTGGTTCGTTTCTTGACTTTTTCGACTATTTTCAGTAGTTTTATAGTTTCTTTTTATGATCGAGGTTGTCCTTTAATGTTATTATTCATTTTTAAGTAGAAAAATACCGATGTAAATGTTATATCACATGTATACACGGTATAAACTTATATATGTAAAAAAGTATAATAGTAAATAATATTCCCCTTTTATTAGTTTTCTATGAGATACATATAGAGAAAATAGAAAAGAGAGGACAACATGGACTATTATAAAAAGTAGGTTTATATTGTATTCATCGATATGATATCCTTCAATTATTGGTGATATTGAAATAATAGCTTTGTCAACCTTCTCCAATGCATTTTCTATGAAATTTCTCTTTTTGAGTTTCAATGATAGACTTAATTATTATATTAAACCATAAAATAAATTTATTACATATTTGATTCGCAATTCAATGAATAATTATTTATATATATAAAAATCATTATGTTTTTGTCATTACTATGTGGAATAAATAGTGTAACTACTAACTAGTCACGAAAAGGATCCGAATTATTCATCATTTGTTGTGAATTTTCTATCCACAAAATATGTAAATATTTTCAATTGTTACAGCTTTTGATATACATTTGCATAATTGCATAATATTACACTACACCTTATATATATAAATTTATACTCATTTTCTGAAGTATAGACACTCTATGTTATACATAAGAAAGGTGGTCCGTGGTTATTTAGTAATTTTCTGTTTAGGTTCGTGAGAAATGAGAGTCTGGAATCACTGCGGCTTAGTCGGTATTTCTCCAAATATTACGACATGTTGGTACTCCACACAACTCAAATGCGCGTCAGTCCCAGGCCTTTGAATATGAAAGAATAAGAAGATGTTTCACTGCTATTAGGACGCTAGCGATCAATTAAATGTTCAAGTGAGAGCGTAGCAGCCAATCAGTAAGAGGGGTAACATGACGTCACCTATTACAAACGTAGAAACAAGCGGGTATATTTATAAAGTTTAGAGCTACATTTTATTAAAATTAAAATTAAAATTTTCAGGAAAAAAAGGTTAATCAAAGTCGAACATTTTAACTTATATATATATTATAAAATACGTGTAAAAATCGGAGTCAGTAAAAAAATGTTTCTACTTTCTACCAAACTAACTGAATAGTCTCATCGAGATTGTTGCAGGCTTTTACCCACATATTGTAATCATGTTTTCTAAATAAAAACAACTTGTACTGATCTCTAGATTTATTGATACAATTGAAAAATAATCATTTTCGCATCTTGCCCATTTCTCACTAGTTTAATTAAATGAAGGATAAAAAAGTAGTAAATTTAGTCCTAGAACACAGCGCGCGCTCATCATTCACGATATTGCATCATAAATAAACCGAGGCTTCATATTCGTCCGGAACACCCGTACAAAACATGTACAAAACAGAAACAATTTTATTATTTATAAATGAATATCATGTTAGTAAATAGCATATTTAAATTCAATATTATTCTCTTTATGTCGTTTTTGCCAAATGTCGCTAGTAAATTGAAAATACGGCCATTTACCAGATCTAATCATCCTCTCTGGGAAAATGTTGATAGGAATTATATCACCATCACACCACATTTTGAAGAAGATTTGCAAAGTGATGGAACAATCAAACATCCCCTGGACTATTTCAAGAGTTTCATTACGGATAGCCTCTTAGATGAAATTGTTGAACAAAGTAATCTTTACTCTACTCAAAATAACGTCAATAACGTTGAATGTAAACCGAACTGAGTTAGAGCAATGGATAGGACTGTATGTTTTTCTACATTTCAAAATTACCTAGCACAAGACTACATTGGAGTGCATGCAATGGGAAAGTTAGAGAAATCGTATCAAAGGTAATGACCCGAGAGGTATGAGCAATTCAAAGAAAATTTCCATCTAGTCGACAACACACAAGCTTCAAATGACAAGCTGTATTAAGACCTTTGTTCGACCAACTTCAAACTGAATTTAAGGAAATTTCAATGGTTCAAGATTCATGTGTTGACGAATCAATGGTACTGTTCAAGTGGAACAGCTCTCTGAAACAGTATTTGCCATCAAAGCCCCTGAAATGTGGATTCGAGTTTTCGTTTTAGCTGATAAGTATGGAATGGTCAACGATTGCCTTTATTATACAGGGAAGAACGAACCAGTGAACAGTGAAACTGTTCCTGATCTCGGGCCTAACGGTAATACCGAATACCACTTGGCACAGGTTATACCAAATAATGAAAATCATCTACTGTATTTTGATCGTTTGTTCACCTCCATCTCTTTTCTTGAGCATCTGGCTAGTCGAGGAATTTAGGACTGTGCTACCATTCGAGCGAATAGGGTTCAGGGATTCAACGAAAAGAACTTGGATAGGAAACTCATGTTGCTAGGACGAGGTCAAGTGCTGAAAGAAAAGCAACTAATGTGGATCATGAAGTTACATACGTGAAATGGTACGATAGCAAAGTCGCTTCATCCTTTGCCAAGTTCAATCCTGTAAAAGTGGTTGTGACTGTGCATCTGCAGCAACAAAAAATGCTACCTGATGACTGTATACAACGCTATTCTTATCATGTACCATCAACACATGGAATTCCATACTTTTTTTAAATATTGCTGTAATCGATTTTATATTTTATAAGGATATAATTACTACTTTTTCGATACATATTTCATGGAAATAATTTCAGTTTCCTATACAGTAGCGTACAAAATATAAGGGTAGGTATAAACAAGTTATCTAAATCTTTAATTTCATAAAAAGTACAAAACACACATTATTGAAATTTTGAACGTATATTCATATAGAACTCATATGTATTTGTATGAAATTTCAAAGCATTTGGAAAAATATCCTAGGAATAGTTCCGTTTTTTACTTCGAACACTTAATTTTGCTCTGATCAAAAGTTAATGGTAGCCATCATAAACTTTGAAATATTCGCGGATATTGGCAATTAACTTGATAATTTTTGAATAATTCTTTGCTATTCTACCACGAAATTCTAATAATTTTGCACAATATGAAGGAGTTATCCATCTTCTATTCATCCTCAAGAAATGTCCAAGTTTCCCCTATGATACAGTCTCTAATTGTCGTTGCAAGAGATTTCTATTGCCACACGAAGGTCCAAAACGATTCTGCAACATATTGTGGCTCAACATAAGCAGTATGGAGTTGTTGATTCCAAACCGAATAATGGTAGACTTCCCAAAGCATTGCTGAGAGAAGATCATGCAAGTCTTCAAAGTAGCTTGCAAGGTAGTTTCAACACTTCTGGTCAAATTTTTCGTGATATATATGTCATGTCTGGTGGTACGGTATCCCAGTCTACTTTTTCGCTTCGACTTCAACAAGTTGATTTGCAATAATTTGTCCCTGCATCGAAGCTTTCTATCTCAAAAAAGAAACGGAGAGTGATACTTGTGTTTTGTCATGAGTATGTCGCTTGGTCGATTGATCAGTAGTCGAAAGTACATTCCAGTGATGATGGAAGAAAAATAGAAGTCTTTGGTTCTTATAGGAAAAAACAAATTAAACGTAAAGTAGGGGAATTGTTAACTCTGAACTGCGTCAAGAAAACGGTTAATTTTGATGGAGGTAGTGTGATGGTCTTGGTGGTGATTTTTTCTGCTGGACCTGGTCCCATTGTTCGTCTACGATGAGGAGTTATTGCAGAAGTATAAAACAGCTCTTTTGTCATCATACTCTCTCCTATCAACAAGCAGCTGACCTTCAATCACAGAGTTTCAAGCAGGACAACGTACACTACTACTAAGATAAAAAAGTTACGACTCTATTAGAAGATGAAGAAATTGCTCTAATGAGCTGGCTTTACACAGAGTCCTGACCTCAATCGAATTGAGATTGTTTAAATAATAATTGGAGACTGTACTCAGAGAAGAAACTCAAGAAATGTGAATGAATTGTGGACATTTCCCGAGGATGAATAGAAGATGGATAACTCCTTCATATTGTGTCAAATTTGTAGAATTTTGTGGTAGAAGATGTATTGAAGTGATTATATAGTAAAGAATTATTCACAAATTATCAAGTTAATTGCCAATATCCGCGAATATTTCAAAGTTTATGATGGCTACCCTTAACCTTTGACCAGAACAAAATTTAGGGTTTGAAGTAAAATATGGAACTATTCCTAGAGTATTTGTCCAAATGCTTTGAAATTTCACACGAATACATAAGAGCTCTATATAAAAATACATGCAAAATTTCAATAATGTGTGTATTGTATTTTGTATGAAATTAAAGTTTTAGATAACTTGTTTTTGCCTACACTTATATTTTGTCCGCTACTGTAAATTGTTTTCATTTATTTAAGGTGTCCGACACTTTTGTTGCCAAACTTTAACATAAGGTTGCATTCGTCGAAATAAACACTTTTTATTCTATGAAGGTGTGGTTTAAAATGCTTAATTAAACAGTTACAAGGTTAGGAAAGTTGTATCTGTACCATTTATTATTATCAGTTAACGTCATTTTTTTATTGTTGCAAAAAAAAAGGCAAAATATTTTTAACAGTAATTATTATGAGCATAAAAAAATCAGGTTATATGTTTGCAAAATGTGTTCAAACTGCCTTCCATTTGTTGCGATGCAGCTGTTCAAACGTTTGTCTATTGACTGGCGGAAGCGAGTAAAGACACCAGGAGTTTCACGAATCCTTGCGGGAAAAACGTTTGAACGCTTGCATCGCAACAAATGGGCGGTGAATTGAACACATTCTGTAAACATGTAACCTAATTTAAGATTATGTTTCTTGTGCTCCTAATAAATGTTTTGTTTCTTATCGCAACATTAAGAAATAATGTTAACTAATAATAATAAATGTTGCATATACTACTTTCCTAACCTTGTAACTCTTTAATTAAGCATTTTAGAACATACCTTTATAGAATAAAAAGTGTTTATTTCGACGAATGCAAACTTATGTTAAAAGTTTGGCAACAAAAGTGTCGCGGACACCCTGTATACTCGTAGAGGAAGATATGAATGTAAGGTTGAAAGAATCACATCTGTTATACATAAAAATGGAATAATTTGCTGTGAAGCATGATACATTCCAGTTTCAATAAGGGTATATGTTACGGAAGGAATTAGTCCATATTTTTTTCGTCTGTGGTGTTCCTGAAGGGATTAATACATCTGGTGTTTCATTTTTCAATAATCAATTATTTTGAAAATTTTGAGTTTAACCTTAACTTTATGACCATTACCTTTTAAAATATATGTCTAAACAATTTTTTCGAGAAAATATAGTCAATTCGTCCATAAAAGGGTTAATAACTGTCCTGTCATCTCAGCTTTAGACTCCTTCTATGGTAAGCATGGGCGTAGGTCATAAGCCCCCCTCGGTCAAGAGCCACCCTGGTCATGAGCCCCCCCCCAGTCATGGGCACCCCCGGTCATGAGTTCCCCCCCCCCGGTCACGAGCCCCCCCTGATTTGTATCCTTATTAACCTATATTATTTAATCCTTATTGACACTTTGTAGTTCATTACTTATTAAACATAAAATATATGTATATCGGGGGGTAATGAAATATATGTATATCGGGGGGTATATGTATATTTTTTCATGTTTGTGAATATAATAAAGATTTTATTAATGGGTGGTGAAAATAGCTTTTGCGCAAATAGTTAGAAAATCTAAGAAATATTTGTTTCGTATCTTTGCTTGTTTATTTTACTTTAACTATCAATTTGGCGTTTGCCAATTGATGTGCATATATCTAATGAAGGTTTTTATGAAGAAAAATATGAGGACTGGCGCGGACGGACCAGTCACTAGGTTACTGAGCAAACTTTCAATGGCTAGGTTACTAGGGTAAACACATGGAGGACAGCCATTGAACTTTGAGAGTTCGGTGATGAGAATAATGCAGGTCATGCTGACGACTACATGGAACTTCTCTAACATAACCTTTTTCGTGGGTGACGACACCGTCTGTTAAACTCTGCTGGCTCGTAGAATAACTGCTATGAGAATTCGGAAGCTGTTCTGTAAGCTGCTTCGACCGATTTATCTTGTTGACTCGAAGTTTCGAACTTTTATGTTATTTCCTTCTACGGCACAGTTTCCTTATATTGTAGCGTTATAAAACTCATTAATTTATTTCTCATAATTCATTATTCATATTTCAATTTTATATTATTTATCCTTTTTCTTCATCGTAAAATCTGTTATCCGTACTTCTGTGTGCACCATGTAAGGTTACCTTCAAAAATATTAAATTCTTAATCAGTAGTGTTATAGCCTTTGCTAGTAGTGAATCTCTTATTATAAACATTGTGGAATTTAAAAGTGTAGCTAAATTTTGTGTACCGTTTTCATTACTTTATTTTTGAACTAAATCATTTCTTTTAAAAACTAACTTTTCTCAAATTACTTTTTTTATAAATTAACTGTGATTGAAAGTATTAGATTCTTATTCATATTACCGTGTTCTATTACACTAGCTATTATTTCTCTTAAATTTAATTGTTTAATATTTTTATAATCTTTGCTTTTGAAAATTATTTCTTTTCTATTTTGTTCTAGATCATTTCACATATAATCATTTCGCATATAATATAACTGCCCTACCGTATTAAATATTAAACCTAAAATTTGATTTAAACTAAACTAGTGTTGTATAACCTCTCTGTGGTGAGTTTAAATTGTTTATATTAAATTGTGCATTATTTGTTATAATATCTTTAAAACTATTAGGTACTTATACTGTGTTTAATTTAAATTACAGGTGTCGGTCGGACCCGAAAATAAAATCTTGAGAATTATAAACTTTGTTACTCCTGACCTTCCCTCAATATATTATACTAAGATACTGAATATTGTCTTTCCGTCGTCGAGAGGCTGTTGCAGAAAACGATAGCTATTTGTTGACGGTACAATTTAACGACAGCAATTCGTTCACGTGAAAATTAGTCAAGAAAATTGGTCGCTAGGCTCATATTTACAAACGTGAGTCATTTCAGGTTAATAACTTTTACAAACTATTAACACTAATGAGCTGGTTATAGACTATTAACGGTAAAGACAAAATATCGATCAACTATTAATACGGAAATTGAGTTTAGTTATCGGGTACTTCCCAGGTAACATTTGAATATTCCGGGAATGTTCCATTCGGATTTAATGTTCCCCAATATTCCCACATTCCATACTGATGCTCCCGGAATCTTCCTGGAACATAAGAATGGAATATAATTCCAATTGAATATTCAGGGAATGTTCCCTCAAGCTCATTAAATTCATAACAGGTAAATTTATTTTTATGAATGTTCAGGGAATACTCGCTGAACATCAGTAAATTTATTCCATTTTCGAATCTTTTATGGAATATTCAGGGAACATTCCCTGAATATTGACCAACCTTTACATAATTCTATCAATAAAGTATTTCAATGGAGTATTCGAGGGATATTCCCTGAACATTATGTTTATTCATACTATCTTCTACAATTTAATGGAATATTTAGGGAACATTCCTGGATTATTGGAAAAATTGAAGATAATCCTAAACATTCATCTCTTCCATGGGAGTATTCAAGGAATATTCCCTGAACATAAGATTTTCAACCTATCTTCTACAATTTAATGAAATGTTTAGTGAACATTCCTGGATTATCTGATAATACTTTAAATAATCCTAAATATTCTTCTCTTCCTTGGGAGTATTCAAGGAATATTCCCTGAGCATAAGATTTTCAAGCTATCTTCTAAAATTTAATGGAATATTTAGGGAACATTCCTGGATTATTGGAAAAACTGAAAATAATTCTAAACATCCATATCTTCCTTGGGAGTATTCAAGGAATATTCCCCGAATATAAGATTTTCGAACTATATTTTACAATTTAATGGAAAGTTTAGGGAACATTCCTGGGTTATCGGATAATACCTTAAATAATTCTAAACATTCATCTCTTCCATGGGAGTATTCAAGGAATATTCCCTGAAACAAATGGTTTTCGAACTATCTTCTACAATTTAATGGAATGTTTAGGGAACATTCCTTGATTATCAGAAAAACTGAAAATAATTCTAAACATTCATCTCTTCCTTGGGAGTATTCGAGGAATATTCCCTGAACATAAGATTTTCGAACTATCTTCTACAATTTAATGGAATATTTAGGGAACATTCCTTGATTATCAGAAAAACTGAAAATAATTCTAAACATTCATCTCTTCCTTGGGAGTATTCGAGGAATATTCCCTGAACATAAGATTTTCAACCTATCTTCTACAATTTAATGGAATATTTAGGGAACATTCCTGGATTATCAGAAAACTGAAAATAATTCTAAACACCCATCTTTTCCTTGGGAGTATTCAAGGAATATTCCCTGAAACAAATGGTTTTCGAACTATCTTCTACAATTTAATAGAATATTTAGGGAACATTCCTTGATTATCAGAAAAACTGAAAATAATTCTAAACATTCATCTCTTCCTTGGGAGTATTCAAGGAATATTCCATGAACATAAGATTTTCAACCTATTTTCTACAATTTAATGGAATGTTTAGGGAACATCCCTGGATAATCGGATAATACTTCAAATAATTCTAAACACCCATCTCTTCCTTGGGAGTATTCAAGGAATATTCCCTGAAACAAATGGTTTTTGAACTATCTTCTACAATTTAATGGAATATTTAGGGAACATTCCTGGATTATTGGAAAAAGTAAAAATAATTCTAAACATTCATCTCTTTCTTGGGAATATTCAAAGAATATTTCCTGAACATATGATTTTCGAACTATCTTCTACAATTTAATGGATTATTCAGGGAACATTCCTGGATTATTGGAAAAACTGAAAATAATTCTAAACATTAAACACTTCCCTGAGAGTATTCAAGGAATATTCCCTGAACATAAGATTTTCGAACAATTTAATGGAATGTTTAGGGAACACTCTTGGATAATCAGATAATACTTTAAATAACTATAATAATTATAAGGAGTATTAAAGGAATATTCCCTGAACATAACTAGAAGCATACAATAATCTACAATATATTGGAATGTCTAAGGAACATTCCTGGATTATAGGAAAATACTTTAAATAATTCTAACAATCAACAATTTCAATTGAGTATTCAAGGAATATTCCCTGGATATAAGTTTATTTATTCTATATTCTACAATTAAGTGGAATTTTTAGGGAATATTCGTGGATTATCGGAGAATACTTTAAATGATTAAACTAAATTAATGGATTTCTTGAGGAGAATTTCCATAACATAAGTATAGATGCAAACAATATTCTACATGTAAATGGAATCTTCAAGGAATATTCCTGGATTATCAGAAGATACTTTAAATAATTCTAACATTTTAGTATATCATTTGAGTACCAAAGGAATATTCCCTCAATATTAGCATATTCATACGATCTTCTATAATTAAATGGAATGTTCAGGGAACATTCCTGAATTATCGGTAAAACAATAGAATTATTTTAAGTTTTACCGATAATCCAGGAATGTTCTACATTCCATTATATTGTAGAATATTGTATGCATATAGTTATGTTCAGAGGTTTTTTCTTTAATACTTTGCAAGTATTATTTGTAATTATAAGAATATTTGTAATAATCGTAATATTTGTAATATTTGTAATATTTGTAATATTGTAATATTTGTACTATTTATAATATTTGTACTATTTATAATATTTGTAATATTTGTAATATTCAAAGTGTTATCTGATAATCCAAGAGTGTTCCCACAACATTCCATTAAATTATAGCAGATAGTTTGAAATTATTATGTTCAGGGAATATTTCTTGAATATTCCCAAGGATTTTTAATTCAGAATTCTAATTAATCAATATTATTGCTACCTAGACTTGCAAGGGGTGTTGACTACTGAATTCAAATACATAAAAAAAATTCTACTGAATATGAATATATAAAACAATTAAGGAGGATTTATTAAAATTATTCTGGTGTAATGTTAATGGTTATAATCATATATTAAAAACTTTCGATATGAGATAATCAATTTCTTAAAGTTTAAATCATCTTTTTATATCTTGTGAATTATATTTAAACCCCGTGCGAGGCTAAGCCATTTCTGATATTCGTTGAGTTTTGCAGTGTGCATGACGTCATCACAGCAACACTCGAAAGTCAAATTTAAAGTAACTAAAATGCGTCAAATCATAATAATTTTAATTTGTGGTCAATATATGAATGCAATAATAAATTTAGTTTATTATTTAATCACATAAGTCTTTAATTTTCTATTTAATAGTACTGCCTTGATGACGTCACGTACACTAAGCACATGATTTGCCTCTGCCAAGTAAAAGTTCAACTGGAACAGTTGAAACTTGATCAGTTCTATTTTCCATTTCACAGCGAGTGGTTGAGCGAATTGTTGTGCAATTAATGAATCGAAATTGTTTGCTCCTTTTGTCAAATATGGAACAAATTGTTGAAATTTTAGTTAAATGTATTACACACTCGTTATATGTTTAATATTAATTTCCTGTTAGACTAGCTCAGCTATATTAAATTACCTATTGTTTCAATAACCATGTATTACTTTTAATGAGAAACGGACGTAAGGTCTAAAGTCGATCACACTTCCGTCGAGGGTTAAATACCCCTGCTTGTAGTTTCTGAAGGCAGTTGGTTCTTTACATTACTCTGTGAAGGATGTGTTCCACTCATCTCTCAATAGACTTCTAATTGTATAACATATTTAACTCTTTAAATAAACTCTATGTCTTAACGTTGTTAACCCACTGTTATTTAACCTAATTCTAACAGGTTATGGGCCCAGTGAACGATAAGAGTTTATAAATCAAATTATGTTTAAACAAATTAGAAGTTTATAACAGTAATAAAAACGAAGTGCAGTGAAAAAGTGTTAACCTATATGAAACATATCACTCAAAACGCTTGCGTAAGCATATCGTGTTCACGCGCTAATGAGGTCAATTATAATGATTGCTCTAGCGAAAAATGCACTTGTGTTATAATATAATTATTTAGTATTTGTGCGGAAGAGGTGTCAAGAGAGGTCACAAATTACCTTTAAATCTGTGACCTTATCCTTTGGTAAACAGTCTTTCAACAAAAGGTTCTTGCGAACTAAGACTTGTGTTGCTGTTCCAATTAAATATTAATAATTATATTCAGTGAAGTTATTCTTATGAATTAGAATAATTTTAAAACATCAAATTCAGTTAAACAGTAAATCAATTTAACTGCTGTGGTTGTTTATGTTTGTTAAAGTATTGAATGATAATAAATACTTTCAACAAAAGGTTCTTGCGAACTAAGACTTGTGTTGCTGTTCCAATTGAATATTAATAATTATAATCAGTTATTCTTATGAATTAGAATAATGTTAAAACATCAATTCAGTTAAACAGTAAATCAATTTAACTGCATTGGTTGTTTATGTTTGTTAAGTATTGAACGATAATAAATACTTTGAGAACATGTCTTCAAATAAGTTACAGGGGATTGTTCCCCTAGACGGAAATAATTACCCTACATGGAGGATACAAATGAAGATGTATCTCTTACGAGAGAAACTGATGGATTTTGCGGATGGATCTAAACCAGTTCCAATTGATTCAGCTTCAACTGAGGCGAAGAATGCCTATGCTAATAATTATAATAAGGCTCTGGCAGATATAGTACTATCTATTTCACCGGATCAATTGTACTTAGTTGGACAACCGACGGATCCACACGCTGTCTGGACTACCCTTCAAGAAACGTTTCAGAAAAACACGTGGGCTAACAAATTTCGTCTGAAGAAAAAGCTCTACAATCTAAAATTGAAGTCTCCTGAACTACTCGACTTTCATTTGAAGGAACTAACTGAAGTTTTTCAAGAGCTTGCCTTGTTAAATCAAGTGATCAGTGAAGAGGATAAAGTGATTTGTCTTCTGTCATCACTACCAGGGCCGTTTGAAGTGCTTGTCACTGCACTTGAAGCTCAGACAGACATCCCTAACTGGATTACCGTAGCTGACACACTCCGGAGAGAAGCTGAAAAGTTGAGTATTAAAACCAATAATGCATTAGCATTATCAAATACTCAGAATTATGCTGGAGTAAACAAACAGTCCATCATTTGCCATTTCTGCAATAAGATGGGACACCTGAAAAAAAACTGCTTTAAATTTAAAAGGTCTTCTCAAACTAACAGAACTAAAAACCAGCCAAATGTTGTAAATGTAAGTCATATAGAACTAAATCACACAATGTATGCTAATGATATCGCTCTTTGTAACAAATATGCCGACAGTAATATTTGGATAATAGATTCAGGCTCTTCATCACACATGAGTGGTGATAAAAATTTATGTAAAGATTTTGCAAATATTAGCAAACCTATCAATGTTAAAGTAGGAAATGGAGATGTCTTACAAGCTATTTCACTAGGAAATGTTTCTGTTATTGAGAATATACCAGATGGTGGAAGTAGAACATGTAAAATAAATGATGTACTATATGTATACAGAAAAAGTTATAAATGTAACGGAATATACTTGAACTACCCTAATTTCTATAAGATAAGGATACGGAAAAATTATTAAACTGTAATTTTACTGAATATTGCGATTATTCATAGAATTGGATTTACTATTTAAAATGGAATAGTTCAATGGATATGTCCCATGCGGTCATTGAGGCAGACGAGTGAGCACCTGGGCAAGCGGGAAGAAACCGCACCGCATGTCACCAGTCTTGCAACCTGAGGGATAGAACACATAGTAAATGAAATGGGAAAATGATAGATCAGAGAAAGTACAAGGATGAAATTGAACGCAGATTTGTTTTACTAATATTGAAAATAAATTAGACAAAATGAAATTAGAAAACTGTAATTTTATTCGTAATGACAGTTGTTATCTTTAATCAACAGTTATCTTTAATCAACAGTTATCTTTAATCAACAGTTATCTTTAATCAACAGTTATCTTTAATCAACAGTTATCTTTAATCAACAGTTATCTTTAATCAACAGTTATCTTTAATCAACAGTTATCTTTAATCAACAGTTATCTTTAATCAACAGTTATCTTTAATCAACAGTTATCTTTAATCAACAGTTATCTTTAATCAATAGTTATCTTTAATCAATAGTTATCTTTAATCAATAGTTATCTTTAATCAATAGTTATCTTTAATCAATAGTTATCTTCAATCAATAGTTATCTTCAATCAATAGAAAGCGAACTCAATTACACATGGAACACGAGTATAAAATATAGGGTCCATTTCCTAATTCCGTTAGCTCAAAGTATAGGCAAAATTAAATTCACATTGAAGCCAAAAGGATCAGGTAGACCCATATAATATACAGTTCGTAATACACCCTAGATTAGTTATAAATGAATAGTTAGTTATAGTTTTAATTAATTAAGTGATTATACCTAGCGGAGATTTCTGGATATTTAAAGTTATGTAAATTTAATAGGGGAAGGAGTGAAATTTGGGACGTTAAGGATTTAACAACACTAAACAAGACCATACGAGGTTTGTATACACATACCCATATTTAGTGGACCATAGGAGCAAGAACAGGGAGCCGCCATCCGTCAATCAGTGCGTAGTCGCTACATCTTAGCCCATATCGCAGGAACCAGCTATTACCCTGTTACTGAAGAATGAAGTTTTCAGGGCGATACTCATGATCCTGACAAGTAGCTAGAAAGCAGTTTGTTAGATGGGCCAATCTTCAGACGAGCATATTGTGCATGATTCTACCAATAGCTCCGTTTTCACTCCCTTAGTGGATATATAGATATGAATCTCTTCTCCTCACTCTGCAAACCATTATCTCGATTTTCCATACCAGATTCCCGCGTCAAAGTTCTGCTATAATGAATCACCTGCTGAGGATCTCAGGGAAAAGATTATTTCAGTGGTGAGGATTTTCCGGGCAGTGACACAAACCAAGGTCTTGCATGAATTTAGTGCTATTTTATAAATACAAATGTACTGCCAGAAAAATCCGCCACTCTTCAAATTGAATAATGGAATTATATTTGACACTCCGGGCCCAAGGTTTATGTTTAGAATAATTTTCTGAACATAAACAGGTAATTTGAAAATATTTACAAACACACAATATTAAATATTTTATTGACTAATTTGAATATATTATCTCCCAATATATCATACCGTTAAATAAATCATAGTAACTCTAAGATTTTTAAATATATTAAACTAAATATATCTATCTTTTAAATAAATTTTACTAAATAGACTCTACTCAATATATTACCACTAATAAATTTTTAACAAAGAACAAAACATTTTATTTACATATATACATTAAATACAGAATGAACCATTAAATTAGTTCGTCTGTATCAAGCAATGGTAATTTTCGGTTTTAGTGTAGATAGTCTCCAGGAAAATTTAATTTATTTTTCACTGGCTTATACCGATCTTTTTTACAAGTACCACACTGCTTTAGAAATTTGCGAACGAAAGAAAATCCCTTCAAGACCCAAAACGTCTTTCGCAACTCTCTCAATACCCTATACACACCTGCATGAGAAATATCCTTATGCATGTCCATCACTATCAATTTGGATAGGGCAGAATTGTTGGACATGAGAATAGGTCCTTCACCATGTCGCAATTTACCCCTTACTCTTATAATCCGATCAGTATCCAAATACAGATTCATTTGTTTAACTAGATTAGGTAATCTACACTTAGTTATTGTACGATTTACTAAGAAATTAAACTCTTCAGAAAAATGAACAAGTTGATCTTTCCTAACCAATTCAAGCATCATCTGATCTACGGAACCCTTCTCATCAAATACTCTAGTGACAGTGCTCAGAACCGTTGAGCCGCGTTCGCAGTTTACCAAGGGTTTTTGTTTAGTGACAACTGGTAATTTATTTTCTACATCAAGGCCATCACATTCATTGTTATCTAGAAATTTAAAGATATTAATGATGCTCACAGTATCTCCCATTAACATGATGCCTATATTAGTTTTCAGATAAACAGAGCTACTCTCTTTAGGTCCAAAGTTAATACTAACTGGAGATAATATTCTAGTAGCATCCGGTCCCATGATCATATCAAAATTACCCACAGTGCTACGTTCACTAGCTAATAAATCATCAGCAAGCTCAAACCCTTTCTTAGTGAAACCACTCACTATTTTATCTAAGTCATCAATGGGTAAATACACATCAATACTAGGAACTATAATTGCATCTATGGAAAGTTTAACCTTATTCACAGTCAATGGTACCTCTACAATATCTGTTCGGAAAGATTTATTTGAATTAAATCCCCGAATAACTCTATTAACATCCTTACTTACTATTTTAAGTTTTAACTTCTGTGCCACAGACTTCGAAATAAAATTCCGCTGGCATCCGGAATCGTTAAGTATTCTACATTTAATTTTGTTATCATCAGTCCCTAAATCCAATGAAAATGAAGGCAAGATTACACTGTCGTTAACAATAGTATTACATAAGTAAACGCATGACAAATTAGAAGTAGTTTCTGTTGTACTAAATGGTACTCTCAGAGTACACAAAAAAGTCAAATGTGGTCCTTTACATACCCTACAGGGACTGGTAAACTTATGGGAATGGTTCATGTACTTAGGTAGTACCAATAATACTTGTCCGATTGAGCTGAGATTTTAACATAAGGTGTAAAGTGAAAAATAATCATATGCTCTCTTATGAGATTTTTTCATTTTGGGGCCCCCCTCCCCCGTGGGGGTCGAAAAACCTTTTTCGACCCCCCCCGGGAAACTATAGAACGGCTTGGGGGTTGGTGCTACAGAAAAATTTATTGAAGCTAATATGTTCTCTACTACTATCCTAAGGTCGTGGTGCAGTTTCTTTTTCGAATTTCTATCTGAAAAAATTTTTATTTGAATTTTTAAAAAAATTGTCATATTTTTTTTTTTTTTTTTTTCTCTCAAAAAAAAAAAAGTTTATAGAAAAAGTTATAGGAAAAGGGCTTCACCACGACCTTAGGAATTTTGGTCTGAACATATTAGCTCTTATACATTTTTCTGTAGCACCAACCCCCAAAAAGTTCTATACTTTTGAACGTGGAGAATTTGAGAAAAAATGGTACTGAGATAATGGAGGAAGAAAAAAATTTTTCAAAAAATTTTTAAATTTAAAAAAAAACTATATGCTTTTCGTCCCAGCCAAGAAGACTCATCAGGTCGCTTCGGGGGTCAACCCAGGCAGCGACGAAGCCTTCAACCATAAATGGGAGGCAAAAAAACAACACAGAAACAACACAAAAACAACCTCAAAACAACCTCAAAACTCCCTAACCCCCAAACTGAGAAGCGTGTTTGACACACGTACAAACGTACTAGGTGAATGGAATTTTTTGTGAGTTTTCTTTGGTAGATTTGCAGGGTAACTAAATTAAAAAAAAAAACCGAAATAAATGTAAAAAATACCTGAACCATTCCCTTAAACTTACACTGATTCTCATTGTGATTTACAAATGAACATTTAGAGCAGAAATTTAAAGAATCCAATTTTCTAACCTTGCTAAGACCGTTCGGATACATTTCATAATCTCTTAATGAATGAGTAACATTTTTCTTGTTATCAGAAAGGCATAATAAGCAAGGTCTTATAGGTTTTTGAACAGAAATTGCTAAATTATTAGTCTGAACAGTAGAATTAGTATCATAAGTCCTATCTGACATATTCCTAGGAGATGTAATTTTCTTTTCGTTAACCTGATCATTATTCTTCAAATATCTTTCTGTAGCGGAAAAAATAGATTTGTTAATCTCTTCTAAAGTTGGTTTGGAACTATTCGTAATTTGAATTAAATGAGATTGAAAACGATCGTTCATAGCATTCCATATGTAAAACTGCATGATCGTTTCAATATCTATCTTTAAAAGTTTAAAGGAAGAGATGGTACTCCTCATGTCACTAATAAACTTATATGGGTCATCGTTATTAGTTAATTTAAGATCTGAAAGTTTTTTAATGGCATCATACTTCTGAGTGAGCGGAGATGCAAATGCTTCTATCAATAAATTCTTTGCCTCGACATAAGATTGATGTTCTGAATCTAGAGAATTAAAAAGCAATAAAGGACTCTTTCGTAATTGATTACCTAAATAAACAAATTTCTCATAGTTTGATAAGGACTGTTTATCTAAGATGGATTCAAATCTATGGAAAAACTTTTCCAAACTTTCGCCTTTATCTCCTGAAAATTCTGGCAATGAAACGGTTGGTAATTTGATTTTGTTAGTGTTGGGAATCTCACCGCTATGAAAAGACCTATCAGGTTGTTCAACAGGCCTAAGCAAATGAAGAGACTGAAATATTTTTTCAGAGAACATTTCCTCCTCTATCAAAAGATCAAGGTTACCAGCCTCATCTGGCTCAATTAATTGATGAAATCTTTCATTGATATCTACAATTTTAATTTTAAGAGACTGTAATTGTTCCAGATACTCTAACTTCTTCACCTGCGATATCCCATCAAAATCTTCATTTAATACATTAGATATTCTAGTAATTCGAGCTCTGGCATACTGCCTTTCCTTTTTAATAGCTACAAGTTTTTCGCTCATTTTATATGGAAATGTGAATCAACAAAAAATATCAAAATACACAGAAATTTATGGAAATTAGTAAAATTTATAAATACTCACAATGCGACGACTGATGACATCCGGGCGGCACCCCCCACTTGCTCACATCACTCAATCCCCATACTGGCCACCATATACAGAAAAAGTTATAAATGTAACGGAATATACTTGAACTACCCTAATTTCCATAAGATAAGGATACGGAAAAATTATTAAACTGTAATTTTACTGAATATTGCGATTATTCATAGAATTGGATTTACTATTTAAAATGGAATAGTTCAATGGATATGTCCCATGCGGTCATTGAGGCAGACGAGTGAGCACCTGGGCAAGCGGGAAGAAACCGCACCGCATGTCACCAGTCTTGCAACCTGAGGGATAGAACACATAGTAAATGAAATGGGAAAATGATAGATCAGAGAAAGTACAAGGATGAAATTGAACGCAGATTTGTTTTACTAATATTGAAAATAAATTAGACAAAATGAAATTAGAAAACTGTAATTTTATTCGTAATGACAGTTGTTATCTTTAATCAACAGTTATCTTTAATCAACAGTTATCTTTAATCAACAGTTATCTTTAATCAACAGTTATCTTTAATCAACAGTTATCTTTAATCAACAGTTATCTTTAATCAACAGTTATCTTTAATCAACAGTTATCTTTAATCAACAGTTATCTTTAATCAATAGTTATCTTTAATCAATAGTTATCTTCAATCAATAGAAAGCGAACTCAATTACACATGGAACACGAGTATAAAATATAGGGTCCATTTCCTAATTCCGTTAGCTCAAAGTATAGGCAAAATTAAATTCACATTGAAGCAAAAAGGATCAGGTAGACCCATATAATATACAGTTCGTAATACACCCTAGATTAGTTATAAATGAATAGTTAGTTATAGTTTTAATTAATTAAGTGATTATACCTAGCGGAGATTTCTGGATATTTAAAGTTATGTAAATTTAATAGGGGAAGGAGTGAAATTTGGGACGTTAAGGATTTAACAACACTAAACAAGACCATACGAGGTTTGTATACACATACCCATATTTAGTGGACCATAGGAGCAAGAACAGGGAGCCGCCATCCGTCAATCAGTGCGTAGTCGCTACATCTTTGCCCATATCGCAGGAACCAGCTATTACCCTGTTACTGAAGAATGAAGTTTTCAGGGCGATACTCATGATCCTGACAAGTAGCTAGAAAGCAGTTTGTTAGATGGGCCAATCTTCAGACGAGCATATTGTGCATGATTCTACCAATAGCTCCGTTTTCACTCCCTTAGTGGATATATAGATATGAATCTCTTCTCCTCACTCTGCAAACCATTATCTCGATTTTCCATACCAGATTCCCGCGTCAAAGTTCTGCTATAATGAATCACCTGCTGAGGATCTCAGGGAAAAGATTATTTCAGTGGTGAGGATTTTCCGGGCAGTGACACAAACCAAGGTCTTGCATGAATTTAGTGCTATTTTATAAATACAAATGTACTGCCAGAAAAATCCGCCACTCTCCAAATTGAATAATGGAATTATATTTGACAATATGTGCCAAATCTAGCTTTTAATCTACTATCAGTGTCTAAAATGACAAGTAATAATAAATCTATTATTTTTGAAGATGATAAATGTGAAATTTTGAACGAAAATAAAGAGTTAATGGCTGAGGCTAACTGTGTTGGTAAACTCTATTATCTTAATACTTTAGTTCATAAAGCTGCAGTAACTGTTGATCAAAATGAAGTAAACATTCTATGGCACAGAAGGCTCGGTCATATAGGTAAAGATATCTTGACTAAAATGATCCGAACTAAATCAGTAAATGGTCTGGATAGTAAATTAAAAGCTATAGAAGGCGTGTGTGAACACTGCTGTAATGGGAAAATGCATAAAATACCTTTTTCTACAAGCATTAAGAAAAATTGTAAACCTCTTGATTTAATCCACACCGATGTCTGTGGGAAAATTACTCCCACTTCCAGGGGTAATAATTCATATTTTCTGACCTTTATTGATCATGCTACTCGATACTCCTGGATATATGTTATTGCACATAAGAGTGATGTGTTTCAGAAGTTTTTGGAATGGAAAGCTATGGTTGAAAATATTTATGAAAGGAAAATTAAAACCTTGCAGTCAGATAATGGAGGAGAATATACCTCAAATAAGTTTGAATCATATTTACGAAATGAAGGTATAATTCACCAGAAATCCATTCCTAAAACTCCTGAACAAAATGGGTTAGCTGAAAGATTTAATATAACTATTATGGAAAAAGTTAGATGTATGTTATCTGATTCAGGAATTGATAAGGAATTCTGGGGTGAAGCACTATATACTGCAAATTATCTAAATAATAGATGCATTAATTTATTTTTAGTAAATAAAACTCCATATGAAGCTTTAAATCTTAGAAAACCCAACATCGGCCATATAAAAGTTTTTGGATGCACAGGGTACGCACATATTTCTCGAGAGGAAAGATCAAAGTTAGAAAATAAAGCTACCAAATGTCTGTTTATTGGCTATGGCACAGTTACTAAAGGGTATAAGATGTATGATGTTGAATCTAAAAGAATCTTCTTTTCCAGGAATGTAACCTTTGATGAATCAATTTCATCTAAGATTGAGAGCCCTCAACTGAGTGAGACTCCTACCTCTCCACTGGTGTTCCATTCAGAAGATTCAGAACCTGCTGGACCTGAGAATCAACCTCCTGACGATAACCCTCCAAAAATCCTCCCTGAGGCGCAACCTGTACCAGCTATCAGTCCTAATGAGGATCCTAGACGATCGTCTAGAATTCGTCGAGCTCCTATTAGATATGGTAGTTGGGAGTATGATCATGTTGAGGAGGAGGAGGAG
>CANNZV010002612.1:0-90870 GCA_947561585.1 Caprella mutica | reverse complement strand
GTGTTTAAAAGAAAAAAAGGGATCTGATGGTAGAGTGGTTTCATATGAAGCTAGATTAGTCGCTCAGGGTTTTTTACAGTGACCTGGAATCGACTATGATGAAATTTTTGCTCCTGTAGTGAGATTTGAATCGGTGCGAACCATGTTATCTTTAGCAGCTAACCAAAAATTATTTGTACATCACTTGGATGTCAATTCTGCTTTTTTGAATGGGGATCTTAAAGAAAATGTTTATATTAGACAGCCTCCTGGCTATGCTATTCCAGGAAAAGAAGATTTAGTATGTAAACTTAATAAATCTATGTATGGATTAAAACAATCACCCAAATGTTGGAATGATGCGTTGGATGCATATCTTAAATCCTTAGGCTTTATTCAGTCCTCTTGTGACTCTTGTATATATGTTAAATTAATCAATAACTCTCCATGCTTCATTTCTGTGTATGTAGATGATATTATTGTAGCATGTAAGAACTATGATGATCTGACTAAAATCAAGATTGATTTAAGTGCTAAATTTGAGATGAAAGACTTAGGAAAATTATCCTATTTCTTAGGCATAAAAATCGTACAAGACGAAAATAAAATAGTCCTAAATCAATCTTCATTTGTCAACGAGTTATTAGATAGATTTGAATTCACTAATTGCAAATCTATTTTAACCCCTGCTGATGTTAATTCCCATTTGGAACCAACTACTGATGAGTGTGAACTAGTAGACAAAACTAAATATCAGTCAGCTGTAGGTGCCTTACTGTATCTATCTACTAAAAACTAGACCTGACATAATTTATGCAGTTGGAAATGTCTCTAAATTTTGTTCCAATCCAAACACTAAGCACTGGTCTGCAATTAAGAGAATATTTAGATACCTAAAAGGCACACCGGATCTTGGCATTACATATGGTAATGAAGATTCTGAGTTGATAGGTTATTCTGATGCCGACTGGGCAGGAAACAGAGTTGATAGGAAAAGTACTTCTGGCCAATGCTTTATGTTAAATAATTCCATTATTTCTTGGCGCTCTGTGAAACAGTCATGTGTTGCTTTATCAACAGCTGAAGCTGAATATGTTTCCCTCTCTGGAGCCTCCCAAGAAGCTGTATTTCTAAATAAATTACTATTAGATCTTAAAGTACCAAATAAGAATCCTATAGTTTTGTTTGAGGATAATCGGTCAGCTATTTGTATTGCTAAAAATGCAAAAAATCATCCTAGATCGAAACACATTGATATTAAATTTCATTACATTAGAGATCTTGTTGCTTTAAACACAATTAAACTTGTGTATTGCCCCAGCGAAACTATGCTCGCTGACATATTCACTAAACCGTTGCCTATTGATAGATTTACCAAATTAGTTGAATTAATAGGCATGAAAAATATATAATGTCGTGTGAGGAGGAGTGTTGAAATTTTAGGTTAAATGTATTACACACTCGTTATATGTTTAATATTAATTTCCTGTTAGACTAGCTCAGCTATATTAAATTACCTATTGTTTCAATAACCATGTATTACTTTTAATGAGAAACGGACGTAAGGTCTAAAGTCGATCACACTTCCGTCGAGGGTTAAATACCCCTGCTTGTAGTTTCTGAAGGCAGTTGGTTCTTTACATTACTCTGTGAGGGATGTGTTCCACTCATCTCTCAATAGACTTCTAATTGTATAACATATTTAACTCTTTAAATAAACTCTATGTCTTAACGTTGTTAACCCACTGTTATTTAACCTAATTCTAACACAAATACTATTGAAAAAACAATTATTTTCAATTCAACTTAGAGAATTATAGTAGCTACATTCAACGCTATTGAAAATAGGTAGAATGGTAAAGATTTTACTTTCAAAAACGTGCCCGTGAAATAAGTGTCTCCGCCATATTGAACAGCAGTTGTCCGCTAGATGGCTTCCTGCTACCCAATCGGAAGTTAGCCATATTGCAGCAGTAGCTAGTGAATATTACACTATTTACACAGGCTACCACCAAACTACAAAGAGATGATTCTTATTGGCTATTGTGACAGAGCTACTCTGATATCATTAACTGTAAGTATAGGTATAACTACTTAGGTATCATCAAATTAAATAGGTAGTTTAATCAAATTCCTATATCGTTTTTCTAAATTAGGTCCGTAGGCACATGATCTCGAGCAATCTAGTATCTTAATAAACAATGAAAAAATGAATACATGTTGCAATAGTACCTACCTTGTTACGTACCTATGTGTAGATATGTTATTAATTTTACTCTCTTACAGTTATATTGGGGACTTATCTTTATTATTGTTTAGGTATGCTTAGTTACCTTTGTACTAGGGCTAGTTACGAATTATCGGTCAGTTCCATATCTTCGATCATATGAAAAACTATTATAGGAGCTACCTATCTCTAGACTATAGGTAGGGTAAGTTACGCTTTGTCGGTCGGTTTCACATGTTCAGTCATATAAGAAAAAACTATATACCTAATCGGAAATTTATTTTTATTGGTATCCATGATAAGGTATCATGGATACCAATAAAAGTAATAATTTTTATATATTTTTTCTTATATGACCAATAATGTGATTGTGAAACTGTCAGATTATTCGAAACTTACCTACCCTAGGTACCTATCAACTATTATTGAATTCTTGTATTTATTAATGTATTATGGATGGTAACGGTGTCATATCATGGATATAAATTATTTAAACATTAGGCTAATTAATTCTTGTTAGGTACTACCCATGTAACTAAATCGTTTTCTCTTCTGAGTCTATTGACCGAAGATGTGGAACTGACCGATAATTCGTAATTTGCCCTAATATCAAGTTAGCTATGACAATTCATCATTATTCATGCCTATAAATTATAAAGTCATCAGTCTTGCCAATAGTTTTTTCTACTGTCAACTGATAGGTAAAATAAAAGTAATAATTAATGAGGTGATAGAATGAGTACCTACCAAAATGACCTGCTGATAGGTATAACTGTGATCGAATTGACTCACTTCAGGGCAACTTTTTGATAACTCTATTTCTAGTAATGCATGAGCCATGATTTGAATTGAAATGTATATATTATAATTTATAGCTATTGTTAATATTATCCCTCCCCTTAATAAAGAGCATTGTGTTTTTATTAATATATATATAAATCCATCATGCTCAAGAATTTTTTTTATATAACTCAGTTTTCTTATACTAGATATCTTCCAAATACTCCAAAATTTTCCAAATACTCTGAAATTTTCCGAAAACTACCAAATTTTCCGAAAACTACCAAATTTTCCGAAAACTACCAAATTTTCCGAAAACTACCAAATTTTCCGATAACTACCAAATTTTCCGATAACTACCAAATTTTCCGAAAACTACCAAATTTTCATAAAACTACCAAATTTTCATAAAACTACCAAATTTTCCTAAAACTACCAAATTTTCCTAAAACTACCAAATTTTCCTAAAACTACCAAATTTTCCTAAAACTAGAAAATTTTCCTTAAACATTTAATCTTCCTAAAACATTTAAGTTTCCGAAAACATTAAATTTTCCGAAAACATTAAATTTTCCGAAAACATTAAATTTTCCGAGAACATTAAATTTTCCGAAAACATTAAATTTTCCGAAAGCATAAAATTTTCCGAAAGCATAAAATTTTCCGAAAGCATAAAATTTTCCGAAAGCATAGAATTTTCCGAAAGCATAAAATTTTCCGAGAGCCTAAAATTTTCCGAAAGCATAAAATTTTCCGAGAGCATAAAATTTTCCGAAAGCATAAAATTTTCCGAAAACATAAAATTTTCCGAAAGCATAAAATTTTCCGAAAGCATAAAATTTTCCGAAAACATTTAAGTTTCCGAAAACATTTAAGTTTCCGAAAACATTATGTTTTCCGAAAACATCAAATTTTCCGAAAACATTAAATTTTTCGAAAACATCAAATTTTTCGAAAACAGTAAATTTTTCGAAAACACTAAATTTTCCGAAAACTCAAACTTGTCTGAAGATCAAATTTTCTCTCAAGAAACTCATCCAAATTCATCCAAATCCTCAATTCTTTTAAAAACTCAAAATTTTTCCAAAAACTCAAAATTCTTCCAAAAACTCAAAATTCTTCCAAAAACTCAAAATTCTTCCCAAAACTCAAAATTCTTCAAAAAAACTCAAAATTCTTCCAAAAACTTAAAATTCTTCCATAAACTCAAAATTCTTCCAAAAACTCAAAATTCTTCCAAAAACTCAAATTTTCCGGAAACTCAAAATTTTACAAAATTATTCTACAGAAACACTCAATTTCCGTTTTCCATTAAAAACCCGTTATTCATAACGGCATAATAACTAGCTTAAATCATAATAGCCAATACAGCTCATGCAATTGTAATCTCATTGTATACCTCTCTCTTACAGTTCCAGCTCTTCTACTCTTAAATGACGAATAACGATGTTCATACTTCATAGCAAATTGGGTTCTCTTCACTGATGTAAATCAAAAAAGAAATAAGGAAGCATTTCACAGTAGCTACTACAGAAAATACGAAATCTTAATATTTTTTGGACAATCTTGATCGAAAAAGCTAGATGAGTATTGTAGCAATTATATTCTTATGAATAATTCATTAATAATATCTAGTTAATTAGCTATATCTAAAAAATTGATTTTTTTTTATTTATTTTTTTCTTTTCTTTTTTTAAATCATAGTTTAATCTTCCAGATAATTCAGTAACATTTTTAGACACCAATTAATTATTCATTGGTTCTTGAATGAGGCCAAACTTTCGAATGCTACTTCTAATATGTATCCTGCATGCAATAATCTATGGATACATACTTTATTTTAATTTTAGAGCATTAGTGCTCTTTTAACTAATAATAGGGATAAAGTCTATTCTATTCTTAATTATTTTAATTATATCCAATGCTATTTATTTGTAGCTGCTACATCACTTTAAGTTTTGCAGAATAATAGCTAAGCCAATTTCAATTACAGATACTTTGAGACGGACATCTTATAGGAGAATGGCTTTACAACTTCAGAGATCTACTCTGTGGTCGGACTGTGGGTGCGAGGAACAGGAAAATGGACGAGAAGAATGAAAAGTTATTCCCTTCCTAAGGTTTTCCCTCTATTCGTTAAATCTAGTGTCTCATGTTCAGTAATCGATGAGACTATTTACTCAGCTATGCTGGGTAAGTTACAAATTGATGCACAGTTCCACATTTTCGATTAAACTACCTATAAAACGAATATATTTAATATAACTTTTCTATACGTTATTTTTATTGGTCACCAATCTAAAACGTTCAATTTTATAATTTTTACTTCTATGATCGAGAATGTGGAAATGTCGATAATTCGTAACTGACCCTAAATAGTGAACCTCAAATTATGACTATTTACAATTTGTTTATTAAGCCTGGTGGGGATCTATCCTGAAGCTGTATATGGCTAATGGAAGAGAATGAGAGTAGCGTCTCTTGGGTTTTTACGTGTTGTAATTTTCATTATGGACTGTCTTCTTTTACTTTTACCAAGTTTATAATTTTATTAACGCTACTTGCAGTTTTAGAGGATAATGCTAGAGATATGCTCTTCAACTACGAGGTCTTAGAGATTTTGTGTTAGGTAGACAGGATCGTATAGGCTTTATTTAGAGACAATTTTGTCCTTTATCGTCATATACCTTGGTAAGTGACTGTATTCACCATGTAGCTTCTCTGTATCCATGAGCATTGTCAACTTGCCCTAATCTAGAGACAACTTGCCCTAATCTAGAGACAACTTGCCCTAATCTAGAGACAACTTGCCCTAATCTAGAGACAACTTGCCCTAATCTAGAGACAACTTGCCCTAATCTAGAGACAACTTGCCCTAATCTAGAGACAACTTGCCCTAATCTTTAGACAAATTGCCCTAATCTTTAGACAACTTGTCCTAATCTTGAGACAACTTGTCCTAATCTTGAGACAACTTGTCCTAATCTTGAGACAACTTGCCCTAATCTTGAGACAACTTGCCCTAATCTTGAGAAAACTTGCCCTAATCTTGAGACAACTTGCCCTAATCTTGAGACAACTTGCCCTAATCTTGAGACAACTTGCCCTAATCTTGAGACAACTTGCCCTAATCTTGAGACAACTTGCCCTAATCTTGAGACAACTTGCCCTAAGCTTGAGACAACTTGCCCTAATCTTGAGACAACTTGCCCTAATCTTGAGACAACTTGCCCTAATCTTGAGAAAACTTGCCCTAATCTTGAGACAACTTGCCCTAATCTTGAGACAACTTGCCCTAATCTTGAGACAACTTGCCCTAATCTTGAGATAACTTGCCCTAATCTTGAGACAACTTGCCCTAATCTTGAGACAACTTGCCCTAATCTTGAGACAACTTGCCCTAATCTTGAGACAACTTGCCCTAATCTTGAGACAACTTGCCCTAATCTTGAGACACTTGCCCTAATCTTGAGACACTTGCCCTAATCTTGAGACACTTGCCCTAATCTTGAGACAACTTGCCCTAATCTCAAGACAACTTGCCCTAATCTTGAGACAACTTGCCCTAATCTCGAGACAAATGATCCTAATCTTGAGACAACTGATCCTAATCTTGAGTCAACTGATCCTAATCTTGAGTCAACTGATCCTAATCTTGAGTCAACTGATCCTAATCTTGAGTCAACTGATCCTAATCTTGAGTCAACTGATCCTAATCTTGAGTCAACTGATCCTAATCTTGAGTCAACTGATCCTAATCTTTAGTCAACTGATCCTAATCTTGAGTCAACTGATCCTAATCTTTAGTCAACTGATCCTAGCCTTGAGACAACTGATCTTAGCCTTGAGACAACTGATCCTAGCCTTGAGACAACTGATCCTAGCCTTGAGACTACTGATCCTAGCCTTGAGACTACTGATCCTAATTTTGAGACTACTGATCCTAATTTTGAGACTACTGATCCTAATTTTGAGACTACGGATCCTAATTTTGAGACTACTGATCCTAATTTTGAGACTACTGATCCTAATTTTGAGACTACTGATCCTAATTTTGAGACTACAGATCCTAATTTTGAAACTACTGATCCTAATCTTGCAGCTATAGAACGTTTGTAAATAAAGAGTTGAATATATAGTCTAAGTTAGAAATTTTGTTAGATAGAATGTTATAGATAAATATTAAGTTTTGTAGTTAGTTATATAGATTTTTTGTTCAAGTATTTTAATAGATTTTTTAAACGTTTTTTATAGCCTTCAGGGTAATGGAATTTGAGCAGCTATACGTGTCAGGTACCTGAATAAAATATCCTCTTACTTGCTAATCATTTCCCTATAATCTATATTAATTAAACTATAGATGAAGCATCCATTTGAATAGTTAGTTTTTTTCCAAAAATAGCACAATATTTGTTCTTCAATAAATCTATTGGTTACATTTTCAATTATCATGTTTTCTGTTTTTTAGGTAATTATTTACTATAATCTGTTATTCCTCTATTTTTACCGTCTGCAATTTCTTCATATAGTTCCTTGAGTTCATTTTCATTTTGGTTTCTGCAATATTGCCAGAGTGCGCTGGGTCGACACTGTTACCTGTGATATCAGAGTAGTCGACCTAGTGCATAGAGCTTAGTTTTACTTCCCCCCTCTTCCGTGATGTCTTCTTTCTATTTTCTTGATGGAAAAAGTCATTGACAATAGGATGCGAGAGTATACTGTAAAACCATTAGATAGTAGTAAAAATATATTACCATTGATTCCGCAGCAAATCTTGACTCACTATAGCTTATATAGTAGATTACTACCATCTTGACTCAGGTGACATTTAACATTCCCACTATAAATTCACAGTTCTAATTTAGTCTTCTGAAAGTGTTCCATGGGATTCTTCTGACAGTGTTCCAAAGGAATTTTCAGAGAATGTTCCAAAGGAGTCTTCAGAGAATGTTCCAAAGGAGTCTTCAGAGAATGTTCCAAAGAAGTTTTCAGAGAATGTTCCAAAAGAGTCTTCAGAAGTTGTTCCAAAGGAGTCTTCAAGTAATGTTCCAAAGAAGTCTTCATGGAATGTTCCAATGAAGTCTTCATGGAATGTTCCAATGGAGTCTTCAAGGAAGGTTCCAATGGAGTCTTCGGGGAATGTTCCAATGGAGTCTTCAAGGAATGTTCCAATGGAGTCTTCGGGGAATGTTCCAATGGAGTCTTCCGGGAATGTTCCAATGGAGTCTTCGGGGAATGTTCCAATGGAGTCTTCGGGGAATGTTCCAATGGAGTCTTCGGGGAATGTTCCAATGGAGTCTTCAGGGAATGCTCCAATGGAGTATTCAGGGAATGTTCCAGTGGAGTCTTCAGGGAATGTTCCAAAGGAGTCTTCAGGGAATTTTCCAATGGAGTCTTCAGGGAATGTTCCAATGGAGTATTCAGGGAATGTTCCTATGGAGTCTTCAAGGAATGTTCCAATGGAGTCTTCAGGGAATGTTCCAATGGAGTCTTCAGGGAATGTTCCAATGGAGTCTTCAGGGAATGTTCCAATGGAGTCTTCAGGGAATGTTCCAAAGGGAATATTTTTGAAGATTCCATTGGAATATTCCTGGAATGTGTCAGAAAAGGAACATTCAGGGGACATTCCAGTGGAACATTCAGGGAACGTTCCAATGGAACGTTCCTGGAATCTTCTGGGAAGGTTCAATGTTACCTGGGTTGTGACCCTTTTCGTTACAATATTTGGTAACTGCTTTTAATGGGGTAGCTTTTCTGTATCCAAATGCACGCTTTGTCCTCGATATTTGATCGCTAGGTGAGTTAGATCATGGAACCAAATTCTTTTCTCACTGCTTATTTTAGTCCTTTGTACTTAATTTCTATCTGACAATAGCGATATGGCCTTTGTATCAGAAGCAAATGTTAATCCTATCGCTCCAAATTTTTTTCTGAGCCCTGTGTAATCTTTAATATTAATTTTCGCTGTTTCAAGGCATTTCTGCGACATTTAAGCCAATTTCTTTCAGAATGAAATAAGGTACGTGGGACGTATTATCCCAATAGGTACGAAGGGTTAAGCCCCATACTAATTAAAAAATAGACAATTTAGTATGTCTCTCACAGATAAAATATCAAAGAAATAGTTACAGATAAATTAAAAATAATAATTGTTAAAAACTACTTTTTTCGTTTTATAATCATATTTATTTATATAAAAATGAAGTATTTGCCGGCAAAATATAAATGGCGGTAAGCTGCTTTAGGCGAATTATTCGGCGTTGAAATGTCCGACAGCAAGTTGTCCTATAAAATCCCCTTTGGACACCATCTTAGGGTAGATATCAGGCAGAAAGTTGGCCCTTTCATAGTTGAACGGGCCAGTTTGGTTCTAAAGATTTGCCAGGATGGAACATTCGTCGGTACCTGAGCTATGATATTTTGGAAAAGTATTTATTATTTTGTGTAAGATTTACAGATCGCTGAACACATTCAGTTTTACTTTTTTGAAGAAACTATTAACTTAGATGTTATGTTTATTTAATTTTATCACACCACATAATATGTGTGATAGGTTTCCTGTTTCCTTTCTGCATTCCACCAAATTTAATTTCAATTGTTATTTTTTTCAAAGATTCCGATAATCATATCCGTTATTTGAAGAAAGTAATACTTTTATGAGCTATGAGTTTTTGAAGTTATTTATTCCCTATCTATTATTGTTAAAACGCAATGTTTGAAATATCTTCTCATTTTGAAGAATTTCAACATGATGGCCATAATGCATGTTGCTGCATCTGACAGTTCGTAGTATCTGGAGTTGGGGTTAAAAGGGTAGCACGCCATTGATATACAGTTGCGATCAAAACTAAGGGACAAAAATTTAAAAAGCTGTATCTTCATAAATATTGGTTCTAAAATCATGAAATTTCAGTATGTTGTAAACATATTAGTATAGTACTACATACTATAAGCACAATTGATTTGAAAGACAAATAAAAAACTTATGCCATTATCAATTTTATTTGTGAATAAGTAACGTTCAAAACTAAGAGACACAAACTTGAAAACTTGAAAATTAACACATTGAACGAGAAAGTAAGCTCAATAATTAATATTTTGTGAATAATCCTTTGCTTTGGCCCACTGCAGCACATCTGCGACTACAGGATTGGATAAGTTTACGACACTCATCAACAGAGATTTTGGTCCATTCATCTTGAAGTTTGTCCCACAAATCATCGGTGTTAACTGGGTTTCGAGCCATTACCTTTTCTCCAAGTGTCTTCCACAGATTTTCTATGGGATTTAGATCAGGACTTTGATCTGGCCAATCCATTATTTCGAAATCTTGCTGTTGTAGGAAACTCAAAACACTCTTAGCTTTGTGGCACGGTGCATTAATTATCCTGCATGAAAATTGCCCCATTTATGCCTGAATTGTTAATAATGGGTACTACATGATCTTCCAATAGATTTTTGTAGATGGAAGCATTGACTCGAGTATTCAAACTAACAAGAGGAGACGTACCTTGAATTGAAAACATTCCAAAAACCATCACACTTCCACCTCCAAACTTGACCGTGTTTTTCGTACATTTTGGGTTCAATACTTCACTTGCAGACCTCCTAACATAGTTTTTCTCATCATTTCCAAACAAATTAAACTTTCTCTCATCGCTTAAAAACACTTTTGACCACTGTTCTTCAGACCAATTCACATGTTTGTTTCCAAACTGTAACCTCGCCATTTTATTCTTTCGACTTATCAATGGTTTCTTCCTAGGCCTTTTTGCAAATAAGCCTATCTCCTGCAGGCGTCTCGAGACAGTTGATCTGGCCACATCAGTAGTGTTTGTATCTTTCATTTGCCTAGAAATTGCTGCAGCGGTTGTGAAACGTTCCCTTAATGCTATGCGTTGGATGGCTCTGTCTTGCCTAGCAGACGTTTTCCTGGGTCGGTCAATCTTGTTAGGACTCAGGACACGGCCAGAATCTTCATAAGCTTTCACAATTCTTCCAATGACACTCTTCGAACGATTAACTCTTTCTGCAATCTCTCTGACACTTAAATTCTGTTTGTGCAACTTAATAATAGTCATATGGAGAGCATCATCAACTTTTTGCCTGTTAGCCATGATTGATCGAGACAGAGTGTTTACAAATGATTTGGCACATCTATTTCTTACTCTGAATAACAGAAAACCGGATGTCAAAATAATTTTTAACAATGTGTCCCTTAGTTTTGAACGTTTCTTATTCACAAATAAAATTAATAATGGCATAAGTTTTTTATTTGTCTTTCAAATCAATTGTGCTTATAGTATGTATGTAATATGTTTACAACATACTGAAATTTCATGATTTTAAAACCAATATTTATGAAGATACAGCTTTTTAAATTTTTGTCCCTTTTGATCGCAACTGTATACAATGATGTCGCAGTAAACTCAACATGTGAGTATCAACTACGCATAATAATACGTTTCAAGCACGACTACCTACTTAAAATAATTTTCCTTTTCCGTTACCTTGGTTATGTCTACAGTGCATCTGCAGTCAATACTTCTTAGTAGTGCTGTAATCTTGTACTTACAGGTTATAGCTTCTGCTCTTGCTTCTTTTTGCTTAAAGTAAAGTGACCAATATTACCATTCTGGTTAGAATAGCTTTACTGATCTCTCCTTGTTTACCAGCTTGTCAAAATTTGTATTTGTGCAGTGTTATGTTAATGTGTTTCTGTGAATTACTGTGAATTGTACCAAATTCCCAGTAAGTTAACGAAACTTGTAAAGTTTAAAGGTTGAACAAGCAGCGATCTAATCATTACTCCGTCAACAAATTCATGTTTATTCTTTGAGATTTCTCAAATGAATATCCTTGTGAATTTCTATTTTTTTTAATTTAAACTAAATCTCTAATAATCAATCATAATAAGTAATTAAGTTATTTACATTGGGGCAAAAATATTATTCAACAATTGTAAATTATTACTGTGTAAGAATTGATTACAGGTCTTCTCGAATTATTAACCATTTTTTGTAAGCCTGCAGTTTTTAAGAAATTTACGTTGAAACGTCGCAGTACTCTGTAATATATTTATTATCAAATAGCAATTACTTATTGTCACTTTTCTTCCTCAGAATATATATTTTAATTGTTTCCAAGCAGAAGATCATAAAATGAAGTCCGTTTCTACTCTTGCGATTTTAACTCTTATTTGTCTTTGCGGGTGAGTATCTTTTGAATTAGTTTGTAAAATATCTAAAACCTTTTTTGAGATGGCTGATACTTAATTACCGGTATTTACCAGTTTTTTATTTTCATCGTGAAATATATATTATCATCCATCTGTTGTTGTGATCTATCGTTGCAGGTTATATGTAAATTACTCGAAAACAATTGCTAGAATGAACAATTGCTCGGAAGACAATTGGTCGAAAGACAATTGCTCAAAAACAATTGCTCGAAAAACAGTTGTTCGAAAAACAATTGCTCGAACGAAAAATTGCTCGAATGAACAATTGCTCAAATGATCAAATTGCTCGAATGAACAATTGCTCGAATTATTAAATTGCACATAGTTTTTAAATTTATAAAAGTCAGTTATTCATGAAGTAGAAGTGCACCTAATGATCTTTGTTTCTTTTTAGTAATTGATAATAACTCTTTCAATTTTTTCATAGCTATTTACTATTAATCATTGTATAACTGATTTTAAATCTTGCTCATCCTGTTTTTTCTTACTTTTCCTATAGAATGTTTTTGTCATCCTGCTTATAACATGTAAATAGGTGTCACGTGGTGAAGTGGTACATTTCATGAATTTTAATTTTAAACCCGAATAATTTTGTAGATTAATTTTCAACTAGCCTATCTCTTACGGTGTAGGGAGTGGAGTCGTGGCCGGAAAATTCGTCTCGGAATGATAAACAACATAAATCCGCTTGTTTGCTGTACTGCTCACTTCATTATTGTTTAATGACATGGCAGGGGGTCGGAGGAGGTACGCCCCCCGATACACCTAACTGATAAGTTTCTATTTATACCTCAGACTGAAAGTTCGGGAACCGAATTATCCGCTCAAATCTCATGTTAAATGAATGTTAAAATTATTAAAGTTACGTATCATTTTACAACGGTTAATGTTGTTTTCCGCTTTTAATTATAGTATTCACAATTAAAACTTTTTCTATTATTTCAATCTTTATTTATTTTTTAATTTATTGAAAAAATCTCTTTTTCACTTTTTTACCTTCTTATTTTTTATTTTTGTATAAAAAAGTTTGAGATCGAAATTCAAAAAGAGCTCATTAGACGATCTGGGTAGTTTCGAGCTAAACATATTAGCTTCTATATATTTTCTGTAGGACCAAACCCCATAGAGTCTATAGACTTGGCGCGAGTACGATTTGAGTGAAAAAGTTACCGAGAAACAAAAAAAAAGTTAAAAATTATAAAAAGTTTAAAATTATAAAAACACAAAAAAATCAAAAATATAACCAAAAAGGGAAGCTTTTCGTCCCTGCCAGAGAACTCAAAGGTCCCTCAAGGCAACGACGAAGCCATCTACCAAAAATGGGAGGCTGAGCCCATTTTAGCAGGGCAGGGGTACTGTGGTACACCCTATCTTTCACCCCCTTCATTATTCGATACCCTCACACACTGACTTATAGTTGTCACAGCAAAATGAAACTTTTTGTACGTTTTTCTTTGGAATGTTTAATAGGAAACTAAAGTAAAGAAAGAAAATTGGTAGAAATTGCAAAAAAAGTCAACCGATTCTCTTAAGCACGACCTCTGTTATTCGTGCCCCTTGTTTATTTTATATTTTTCGTACTCTATCTAATCTCCCTATCTTGTTGACTCTTCCTCTTCTGCCTACACTTTAGAGAAATTTATCATTCGAGCAATTACTCATTCGAGCAATTACTCATTTTAGCAATTACTTATTCTAGAAATTGTTCGTTACAGTAATTATTCGTTCGAGCAATTATATTTCGAGCAGTTTCATTTCGAGCAATTGTTCATTCAAGAGATTGTACATTCGAGGAATTGTTCATTCGAGCAATTGTCTTTCGAGCAATTGTCTTTCGAGCAATTTACCGGCACCATCGTTGCATCAGTCTGTTTTTGTGACAATCGTTGCATCCGTCTGTTGTTGTGACTATCGTTGCATCCGTCTGTTGTTGTGACTATCGTTGCATCCGTCTGTTGTTGCGGGTTTTTTTATTCTTTGTACACGTTTCTGTTAACTTTAATCTTTCTCCTTTAGAGTTGGATACTTAGAAAAAAATTATTATATCAGAAGTGACTTTTTATTCTGTATCCGCTCCACTTACCAGTGGACATTGATAACCAAATATCATAGAAAATAACCTGATGCAACTACTGTTGAAATTTCAATTCAAAATATTTACATTATTATTATTGGTTCATTTGAGAACCTAAATAATTAATTCATTTGAGCGGTTAAGTCATTTACTATCCAATGATCTTACTCTACTTATTCTTATACCAATTATACACATTTTAATAAATGAGGGAGATGCACATAACCCTATTCGACAATAAAAATTACGATGCCAATCTTCAGGTTCCACTAATATGGTACTGTATGATAAAGGTATATACAAAAAATTTCAAAATACTTTAGTACGCAAGTACAGTGGTACATATTTTGTATATAAATATTGGTAGTAGATTTATCATATGCATTAAAATGGAAATACAAAATGATATATGATAATGTAATTTTCGTGAGAAAATAATTTACAACTGAAAAAATAAGTTATCTTGCATGCGTAATAATAAGTAACTCATAAAATCACAGGATAAATGACAAGGTCTACCTAACTTATTAAAAAAGGAGTTTTAAATTGATTTAATTAATTTTTAGTGTTAAAGTATCCGTAGACAGAAGTATGAAAGAAATAAAGTGGACTGATCTAGATAAAAAGAGCCAGAGGTAAAAAAAATGAACAACGGCACTTACAATAAACAAAAAATACCGTATAAACGGATAAAATTGTCTATAAAGGTCATTACAAATATACTGTTCTTATATTGGTTGACCATCCTCATCTATATTATTCTCGTAATTTATTAAGCAGTCATGGCTAAACAAGTAAACATCTAAATTTTCTTTGAAAGAAAATGAAAGACAATTTCTTTCCTTGGCTGCTACACTCAGTGCCAAAAGAGCACTTGTTACTTACCGCCTTCGCTCACCCCTGAGAGTCTAGAGTCTATTTTTGACCATTGTCACCGAATAGAGTTCGGTAATTTGGAGTCGCTTTCCTCACTGACTGCTTCTTCCTGTCCAATGTACAGTATGGGCCACAAAAATGTTTCCGCTTTTTCAAATACTTATAAATCGTTAGCCAATAGTGAATAGACGAAAAAACTGAGTCTTGGTCTCTTTTTCTCTGCCTATTTTTGTCCTATTAACTGGTAAAATCAATGTTGAACTGACGGTTATAGTTTAAGAACAGGTAAGCAAAGAGTGAGGGTGATTATATTGGTCATTGCGCGACGGTTTTTCTTAGAGCTAACTCTGTGTTTTTACTTACCAAAAAGCAGTGAATAAAAGGATAAAATAATAATTATAGTAGACATTATAATATAGAGTGTTTACACTTCTTCCTTGGAAACTATTTGGAAATAAAACAACTTCAGTGACATTTTGATCTCATTGACGTTTTCACTAGGAATATTCATTTTTGCTTGTTCATTGCATGGTTAAGGCCCGTTTCACATTTGCATTTTTTAAACCGCGGAAAAAAAGCTTTTCTTAAAATGTGTTTACACTTGCGTTTTTTTTTCAGATAGAAAAATCACATTAAATTTTCACTTTAGAGATAAAAAAAAGACACACGTGTGAACACATTTTAAGAAGAGTTTTTTTCGCAATGTTAAAATGCAAGTGTGAAGCGGGCCTCAACCATGCAATGAACAAGCGAAGAATGAATATTCATAGTGAAAACTTCGAGAGATCAAAATGTAACTGAAGTTGTTCTATTTGAGAATAGTTTCTAAGGAAGAAATGTAAACACCCTGTATTAAAATGTCTACCATTATGAATTTTTCCTTTTATTCACTGCCTTTTAGTAAGTAAAATCACAGAGTTATCTCTAAGAATAATAACCTTCGCGCAATGCCAAAATATAATCACCTTCACTCTTTGCTTACATGTTCTTAAACTATGTCCATCAGTTCAAAATAGATTTTTACCTGTTAATAGTACAATAAGAGACGGAGAAAAATATACCAAGATACAGTATTTTCGTTCATTGCTAACGATTTAAAAGTATTTGTATATCTAATTTCCTTTTTGACATCAGCGATATTGCATCCAGTATATAATAATTATTTTACCATTGCCTTCATGTTTTTTGAATGTTATTACTCTTTACAGATTGACTCACTCCTTGCGTTGTTTACCTTGTCCCGATAATCCTGGATGTGACGAATCTTTGGACTGCGGAAACAGAGGCACCCACAGGCAGACTTGCCAGTGCTGCCCATTCTGCAACAAGGTTAGTATCGGTATTTAGAAATAAAAATGTCTAGTAGTCTCTCAAATATACTCACGAATATGCCCGAGCTAAATAAATTGGTGAAATTAGATACAAAGAACTTTAAGAAGCAGTGGATGAAAATCTGTTCCATATACACATATATACATTATACAGTCACCGACTCCTAGTTGATGTTGAAAGTCACTTATCTCCTGTCGATAACAATTTTTATGGAGGCATATAATATGTAGAATGATGAAACCATTCAAAATGAGTGAATGTACTATATTCAATATAAATATTTGATTTTTTTCCCTAGATTCAGAATGAACCTTGTGGTGGTGAATGGGGACAGTTCGGCGCCTGCAATGAAGCTTTCGTTTGCCTCAACTCGCAAAGAAAATCTCCACGTGCCAACGAAGCTGGTACCTGCCAAAATGCACGTGTACGGATATGAACTTAAAATTTTCAATATTCATTTAAGAAAGTTGAAGCTATCAAAATGTTAATGCAGAAATTTATTTATAATATTTATAACCTATTATAATATGTATTTTTACCTTGAAAGGTTTTAATAATAACAACTTGCATTGACTTTATTCTGATCAAATCACTCTTCCTCGAGCATGTGATTATGGTTTATTTTAATTTGGTAGACCTAATAAAAACTATTTATTTTATAAATTTTTCAATTCATATCAATCTCTCTTCATTTTATGGCTCAGATATCACTGGAATTGAGAGTGACTCATGCAAGTACAAAATTTCACTAGATTTATATTTAGTAAATATTTGCAATCAGAATATATTATGTATTTGACATAAAAATGTTTTTCTTTTGTTCTACCTTTTGGCTTTTGGAAATAACTTATTTCTATTTTTTTTTTTTGAAGTATGTTTTCAAGTGAATATAAATTACAAATTCAATTAAATGTAATCACTTGAGATAATCTCAGGCCCAAACAGAATTTATAGTTGTCATTTTGTACATTTATGGTTGGGCAATACCGTTGGCATTATAGTCGGCAAGTGACCGTTTTGCCGTAGATATTTTATAGTTGGCATAGCCTACCATAAAAAACTAAAAATACTGTTGGCATATCCTACCATAAACAACAAAGTAGAGTTGGCTAATCCGCACATAATCGCTTAGATCAAATATTTCTTTATATAAGGCTGAGCTAACTATAATTAACGTTATATTACGGATGGCGATACCAACTATGTACAACGTTATATTATCGATGGACTATATTGCTATTCATTAGCATTTGCCCATATATTCGTGGTTAAGGTGAATAAATAAACATAAACATTGTGAACATTTTATTATATCGCAAAAAGCAAATCCCTTGATATTTTCCATATACATATTCATGGCTTTTTTTAACACACCAATATATATTTAATATTAAGTATGAAAGAAAGCTTTGATTACTACTTAAATAAATTAAGCAGAAAACCCCATAGTTATCAAATTCATACCTTATTTATTTAACCAATCATGATAGACACTTCATATGAAGAGAAGTATGTAACAAGGTGGAATAAGTTTTATATTTGTAATAGATATATAGTGGTAATTAATTCTTTTAGTAGGGGTTTATCGTCTGCTTCGGAACCAGAGGCCATATCGCTGACGTCAAAAGGAAATTAAATACAAGGGAATGAGAGAAGCAGTCAGAGAGGAAAGTGGCTCCATGAACAAACTCACTTACCACCGTCGGTGACAAGCTCATGGGTGCAGAAAAGCTACTCCGTGAATGCAGTCACTTACCAAGGAATGTGACGAAGAGGGACAAAAGCACCTGTGGCTGCACTCGCGGATAGAAGAGGAAAATGAAGAGGTGATACTAAATGAAGCACACGAGTCTACCTAACACATAAATCTAAGACCTCGTAGTTTAAGAGCATAACCCCAGCGCTATCCTCTAGAACTGCAAGTAGCGTTAAAAAAATGATAAACATGGTAAAAAGGAAAAAAAGACCATCCATAATCCAAATTACATCAATTCGGGGCCCAAGGGACGCCACCCTCCTTCTTTTCCATTCACCACAGACAGCTTCAGGATAGAGCCCCTGGGGGCTATATAGTGGTACAAACAAAGTAATGCCCTCATTACTATATTTTCTAACTTGTTTGACAAAAGTACAAGTAGTAAACACTAAACAAGCAATAGATCTTATACTACAAAATTTTCTCTCTATTTTTTCCTATGTAAATGCTCAAAAATATGGTGCAATAAGAAATGTAAAGATTATAAAAGATAAAGAATTAATATAAAAAAATACTAATAGAAGCTAATACAAATCTATAAAATGATTAAAACTTGGAAAGCAGCTTGTACTGAAGGAGCAGCTAGTACTGAAGGAGCAGCTAGTACTGAAGGAGCAGCTAGTTCTGAAGGAGCAGCTAGTTCTGAAGGAGCAGCTAGTTCTGAAGGAGCAGCTAGTTCTGAAGGAGCAGCTAGTTCTGAAGAAGCAGCTAGTACTGAAGAAGCAGCTACTACTGAAGAAGCAGCTAGTACTGAAGAAGAAGCTAGTACTGAAGAAGCAGCTAGTTCTGAAGAAGCAGCTAGTACTGAAGAAGCAGCAAGCAGTGGTTCAGATGGTGTTTGCATTGTGCCTGCAAAGGAAAACAAAACATGTAAAAATTTGATAAGACACAAATAAAAAACCGTCAGTTTACATCATTAAAACAATTCAAAGATTTTAAAAACTATGAAGAAAACAAAATCTTCGCACAATTACTACACTGGAGGAAGTTGTAGGAATGAAACAATAATACACTTACTCTTTGCCTTAGATTTTAACTGCAAAGTACTAGCACTTGGAAGGAGTTGGCTCACACAAGTACAAGCTTCCTTCTATGTTATCGAGTGGTGCAGAATTATGATATCTGGAAGTTGGTATATTACAGTATTATTATAAGGCTTTAGCATATTTTTCGATATAATTATCTAACAAAGTCTGGACGAGTCATTAGATTCAAAAGTAATTCTACAGTCATGGCAATAACTGAACATAAAGTTTATAATATGATAAGCAGGGCTGGGACAATATGACCTAAAAACTATAGATCCCAAAAATATTATAGACGGAGAGAATTAAAGAGTATTGAATGGTTCTACACCAGCGGTATATAGTATTCGATACCATTTCATTTAGTTTCGTCTATGATATTTTCGGGATCTATAGTTTTTAGGTCATATTGTCCCAGCCCTGATGATAAGATATAATTAATGAATATATTCACAAAATTCCTTAATTTGCTATTTCCCGAGTAACAATCGAGAAACCCACTCTTAGAAACTATAGATTGAATTTACATATATATTGTATACAGGTAATAGTATAACATAGTTTATCATTAGATATACAACTGAAAATTGATCTATTTTATTTATTTATACAGTTCAGTGACTCACCGAGAACTTGTTTTCCTATTGCATGGTCCTTGAAACTAAGTTTTGAGTGTTTGCATCCTTCACACAGTCCTATTAGGGAAAATTGAACTCCTAATTTTTTTTTTCCTCAACAACCTCATCAAAATTCAGTCCTTTTTCCAGTCATTTTTCTCTAAGTAGAATCCTGAAAAAATTATAAATTACATTTGAAGAATATTAATTCAAAATCAGCTAAATCAAAGTAACACTATTACTTACACACACAATGCATATCATAAATATTTACCAAGGTAGTAGGCACCATAGACAGTTAAATCACATAGTTCACTCTCATATTAAGCTGGTGCACAGAGAAAAAAGTTTAATCATATTTAATGGGTCAACAATTTATGCTTTGAATCAATTTATTACGTGAGTTAGTTGGACTTTATTCATGTTTTCACGTGTGTCAAAACAACTATGACGTGTGTGTCACCAAACATAGTTAATTCAAATCATTTTATGGATTGAATCAACTTACTATGAGAGCTAGAGTTACATTTTGGGAGTTTGAACATATGTTAAAACAACTAGGACATAGTATGTTGAAGTAACTAACAAAGATTGTCAATTCAATGTATCTGGTGTATGAATTAACTTACTATGAGAGTTGACGCTACTTTTTTAAATTTAGGTGCAAGTTAAATCAACTATGACAAAGTGTGTTATAGTAACCCACAAAGACTTAATCCAGTGTATTCTGCAGTGTATGAACATAGTAAACAGAATAGTATAGTACCCCAGTTACATGTATTATTCAAATTTATTCTGGGTAGGCTGTGACGTCATGAATGTAAACAAGAGGTCACGTCATAGTAAACAGAATTGTGGAATAGAGAATTAAGATGGCGGCCAACGCGACCGATCTGACTAATGATCTAATTATCTTGAATAAATCGTCTTCTTCAAGACTAAAAATTTGTTACTATTTTGGGTGTAAAAAGACCAGTAGCAATTTCATCAACAGTCATTTTTTAATTTTCGTCCATATGACTATAAAGATTGGGTAATAGCATGCGGTAATGTGGAATTAAAAAAATATCACCGAAAACGTTATTTAACAAAAGTTGGGTGTGTTGCATCCATCTTTTGTGTTTGTACTGTACGTACAAACGTACGCACCATTGTTGACATGTGACGTCACAGCCTACCGGGACACGCGTAATATCCCCCCTATTGCTCTGGGATACTATATATTCTCTGTACTGTGGTATGAATTAACTTACTATGAAAGTTGGCGCTACTTTTTTGTAAGTTTAGGTAATAGTTTAAACAACTATGACATAGTGTGATAATGTAACCCACAAAGACTGTTAATCTTATTTATCTGGTGTATAAATTAACTTACTATGAGAGTTAGTGCTACTTTTTTAAGTTTAGGTGTGAGTTCAATCAAATGAGTAGGTGGCAACTTATGCTTTCCTCAAAGCGAATTAATCGGTTGACACTTTACAGTTCAAATCTTGTTTCAAGTGTGTTACGTGTTGAATGTGAAGCTCCTCAATACCATTTTAGTTCAAGTGCAAAGAATAGCGTTATATGCATTAAATAGTATTATCGCTGCCGATCGATTATTAATTAATTCCATTAATAAATTGATAAATGTCTGCCTAAATATTCTAAAATATTGGTGATTGATAGTTTGGTGGCTTTATATAGGTAGTTATTTGAAGAGCTGATTATCAGTATATAACTTTTATAATAATAATTTTTGATTACTGCCTTCCAGTTTGTAAACTGATATCCAAACTAATTTTCCTAGATTATTATATGTTAACTTATTAAGCATCATACCTACCTAGCTGTTTTTTTTTTTCATTGTCAATACCTTCTACATAGGCTAGGCAGTTACTGCGCTGTCCTCAGAATAGGGTAAGTTCCAAATTATCAGGCGATTTCAAATTTTCGGTCACGTATGAAATATAGTATATAGCTACCTAATAGCTAATTAAAATAAAAGTTAATTTAATATAGTTTTTCTTACGCGACCGAAAATGTGGAGCCGTCCGATATTTCGGAACTTATCCTAGTATCTTAAGTAAAGTGGTCTGCTAATCTATATATTTTAAAACTAGTTGGTGTACCTATAGGTAGGGTTACACAGGTAAATTCGGTTCTTTAATTTCTAATTGTGACCCTATTAAGAGAGTCTCAAAATCATTCTGAAATTAGTTTAGCTATATACTGAATTGTTGAACATCATAATTTAAGCTCAATTTATGATAGATTCTATCCATTTCACGAGTGCCTTGAAGTCATGATGGTTATTAATGTTTCTAAGATAAGAGACCGCAGTTAGTTAAAGTGCCGCAATTTACCTACTTGACCCTAGTTTTCTATGACTGGAAGAACTCCATCCAGGGAGGTAGTCGGAGGAGAACACCGTCCAGGGATTTAGCAGGGAGAACTCCATCCAGAGGTGAGCCTTTTGATATAGTATACTTTCTTGGTATTTAATTAAAGTCTAAATTATGAGTGTATAATGAACAAAATTATGAGGATTAGCTAGAAAAATCCATTGCATTTATTAGAGCTAAATTTATACTGCATCTGAAGATTTATAATTAGTTTAACATTTTATATAAATAATTTACCTATATGAAAGAATTCTCAGTTAATAATTCTTTTCATTTCTTTATTAATATATGGTTTTCTATATTTTCTGAATCTACTTTCAGATCTTGATGAAGAATTGATGAAGTAGATCAACGTCATCAACTATCGGAGTCCTCTTCAATTCCTTTGAATTGTTCAGGAACAAATTATTATGCTAGGTCAAAGTAAGTATTTGAAAATATTAGATGATTTTTAAATATGTATTTGCAATATGATTAGCTCTTACTTTTTCATATGCTTTTATGGATTCCAGACATGAAAAGAATATCGAAGCTTTCGCTATCTCATCACAAAAGGAAAAAGAGTAGGTGATGTTATTGATAATGTATATGAACGATACTGTGAATTTCTATTCAATATATATTAATATACGAATCTCTTATTTCAGGAATTGGCATCCTACAGTCGCGAAAGAAAGTGACGAGAATTCAAATTGTACTTCTAAATAATAAATCTAAAACTTAAATGTTTATATTTCGTTTTCAATTTGACCTTGGTAATTCTATTAGCATATTTCAATATCAGTGCCTATGAGTAAGATGAATTGCATTAAAATATGGTTTAGAAGATAAAGGCTTTATCATTAATTTATTATTCATTAAGTTATAGTACAATTGCAGCATATCAAAGATTTATCAACTTTTGTAATCTAGCCTGGTTAATTAATTCATCTAGTCTACCTATTTATCACTACGTAATGTTATTTATGTCATCTAACTACTTATTTATAAACTGACCTGATGAGATTACTTATTCAATCTAATCTATTAATTTAAAACTGATAACCATATATCAATTCATCGGATCGAAAACATTTCAAAAAGCAAGGATAGGTGTAGGTGATCAATTATTTTTTCAAATTAAAATAGTATGCATATCACAGAAGCAAAAGCAGAAAATAAATGTGAACATGTTGGATTTGGTCCTAGAAAATAAATAGTCTAATCTAATTGATACCGGGACATAACTCGAGATTATAATTTAATAGAGTAAATATAGTGAATGAATAAGTCTTGTAAAAAGTCTGGCTACTGCTAACCAGACCGATATTTCAACCTACACTATAATAGTTGATATACATTTACTTAGTTTACAAGTAGTTGATATAACCAACACGAGAAGATGATATAACCTACACGAGTAGTTGATATAACCAACACGAGTAGTTGATATAACCTAACCAAGTAGTTGATATAACCTACACAAGCAGTTGGTATAACCTACACGAGTAGTTGATATAACCAACACGAGTAGTTGATATAACCTAACCGAGTAGTTGATATAACCTACACGAGTAGATGGTATAACCTACACGAGTAGTTGGTATAACCTACACAAGCAGTTGGTATAACCTACACGAGTAGTTGGTATAACACATAGGAGTGATTGGAGAAACATACTCAAGTAGTTGATGTAACCTTGTTCTGCAGTTGTTATAACCATTACATATAATTGGTTCAACCAGCACGAGCAGTTTTGACTATCACAGGTAGTTGTTGTGACCTTCGGGAATTAAAAATAATCAACTCACATATGTGTTGTTTTAACCAACGTCAATTTAACTCATATTAAAAAGTACCTGCAACTCACCACGTAGGTAGGCGCACAGATAAACCATAAAATTTTGTCAAAACAAATCAAATATGATTTGATTCAACTAATCCTTTCTCTGTGTGTGGTGGGAGAAATTGGGATGGTGCGACCATTTTCACTAATATAGAAGTGACTTTTTTTAATTTGATTTAATTTGCCATGCATTTTATTAACTTTCGCCACACAAGTGCATTGTACCTTGTCACTGTAATGAGAGCGAAAACATTACTTATGGAAATTAGTTTTTACACTATTTTTTTACTGCATTGGGAAGAAATAATAAGCTTCTTTTATTTGAAAATCTTTAATTTCATCGTCAACTCAAGATACCAAGTTATATTAAGTAGTTTACACACAACTGGGAGCAAAATGGTGAATTACACAAATAATAAATACAGTTTTCCCAGTCTGAATGGAGATGAGAATTGAATGGAGTCAGATGTTACTAACCTGATCAAGTAATGCTAGCTTTTTGCATAGTTTATCAAAGAAAAAAGTGGAGGAAGGACTTCTAAATCTTTTTTTTTTAAGGTTCCCTGCTAGAAGAAGCAGATCTTCTTTAAATAATTAAAAAAACAATTAAACTAGTTATTTGATATTAATATTTTTTTTATAACTTGCATGTACAAAAAACTGTTATGAATAGTTAATAGAAAATTTATAAAGAACTAGAAATTATTTGAAGCTTAGTTTTGGCATCAAGTCAACAAACTATTGATCAGTTACTTGATACTACCTAAATCTGATAGCAAACTTGCTGAATATGACAAGTGTATCCTCCATTAGTAAATAAAGTCTATTAATGCCTGGATTATATAATCATATAAAAAATGTGTTAGCTACTACCCTTAAATTGTGAATCAGTCCTCCATGAAATTGGGGAACAGCATTCAGAAATCTTGCAGGATCTGTCTGATGCAGGTGATTCCCATGAATCACCTGCATCAGACAGATCATGCACTATGTCAATTTCTCTCCAAAATGATCTAATTATCATAAATTCTCTCCAAAATAACATTGTAGCATACTAAGCATAGGAGAAATTTATATATTTCTTGCCATTCACCATTGAAGGGCTCAAAAACTCGCCGAGTCGACAATAGAATGGCGAGTTTTGACATGCTTTATTATGTGGACCAGCCTGTATTTCATGGTAAATTCCACCGACCTGTCGGACGTCGGTGGAATGAAAATAATATTCTAGCAAGGTGAAGGCTGCATGGTCAGTGGATTTTTAGCCATTTATTCCAAATTTCCAATGTTAGGACCATCAATTTTCAGCAGAGAAATTGAGAAAATGTTGGTTGATCAACCAAATTATTATTATTAGAAATTCTTGATGGATTTTTTCTGCTTCTGAAAAAGTCTGTGGAATTTTGTGCACCAAATACAGACTGGTCTCTTGAGACTATTTTATGAGTTACTTTACCTATTTGTTATTTTAACTTATATACAGGTTTTACAACTAATTTAACCCCTCAAAAGTCGCCAGTATATGGTACCATATTACTCGCAACTTTGTCCACAATTTGAAACATGGGGTACAGGTACTTAGCCTACCTATAATCCTATATTGGGAAAATTATAAAATGTAGGTGGATCAGCGGGCCATCAGCCAAATGATTGGAGTTGGGCCAGATTGGTATTTGGTCAGTCTGAAAAGAATGTCTCCTAACTCCTCATGTCAGACTCCAGAGTCACTCATGTAACAGAGCCCACTCTACAAAAAATCATTAGGTTCCTAGTCGGCTAGGCCTAAATTAATTTGGATGCAAATTTTTTTCCCATCATTCCATGTTAATAGTAGAGTTCAATGAGTTAATCAGATGATAAAATACAGGTCCAGAAGAAAGTACTACATCAATAAATAGGTATTCTTTAACTTATTCTGAAACATGGACTAGGTGACAAATTGATAAGCAGGTAGCTAGGTATTCCAGTTTGACTTCATATCATTGTGGACAATAACATGATAAAATGGGACAAAAAGTACCTAGGTAAGGTATAGGTATAATATTTTCTATACCTACAAAGATTTAGTAGCTCCTAAATATTGAAATTATTACAACCTCACCAATTTTAATTAAACTTAAAATTGGGTAGGTACACCGTACTTGTACACAGACTTTGAGAAGGTGTTGCGCTGTTCTTACCTACGATGCTAGCAAGTTTATTTGCTGAAGATTTCAAATTTAAATGGCTCTTCTTTCTTCTCTTTTGTCTTTCACTACATTCTTGGTAACTTTACAAGTTCTTACTTGATATAATTCAATAATTTATTTCACTTTGACTTATTAAATAACTGACCACGTCCTACTGTTCTCAGTACGCTGTCATTTAAAAAGTTTCGCTTTGCATTATGAAAAGCGGCAAAGTGATTGGTTATCATTTTACCAATATAATAATGAAGTAAAACTGATCACAGCTAGGAGGTAATAATTTCATATTACCTACGAATTATTTAAAAAAATTATATCTAGGTAATAATTGAAAATTTAATTCTCAGGAATGATTTTTTTCTTTTTAAAGTAATAATTTATGCTACCTAGGTACCTATCTATAATATAGCTAAATATTATATCTAAAAATATATAGGTAATAGGTACCTAAAGGTAGAAATGATTATGAACATTAAAGGTAGTATGATTATATTGCATCACTTATAATATATTATTTTAAATAAGTTTTTAAGTTATTCATTATACCTACTAGATACAATAAACCTTGTACTTTTAAGTATAAAATGTAAAAAGAAATAGGTAGTATACTCAGGTGAAAGTGAAAGAGAAAGTGGTGGAACCAGCTTGGATAAATCAGAATATAAGAGATGAAATAAAATGTAGAAGATATCTCAACAGAAAAAAGAGGAGAGCAAGCAATGAAGAGGAAAAAACAGGTACTGGGAGCTCTATAGGAAACAAAAGGATATAGTGAAGAGGATTGTTAGGGATGCAAAAATGGGACACGAGGTGAAAGTAGCTCAGGAGATAAAAAGAAATAAGAATGGGAAGAAATTATGGAAAATGATAAGCAAGTTAAAGGGCGAAAATGGAATGGAGAGAAAGAAGAAACTATATAGGGAGGATGGAGGAGAGGTACCAGAGGGAGATGAAGGTGAAGTTATGATGGGGTGTTGGAGAGAAATATATGCAGGACAGGGTAATGGCATTGTGGAAGTTCGGAATGACCAGAGGAGGAGGGATTATGAGGAGGAAAGAAGACAAGGTATGGCAGAGTTGGAGAGAAGGAGAGGTGACAGAAGAGAAAACCTAATCCAAGGATTACCTACGATAAGAGTGATAGAGGGTGTTGAGGGATGGATGGAGAACATAAGGTTCGAGAGAGGAGATGTGGAGGGGAGAGTGAGGAGGATATGCAGTGGAAAGCAGCCTGGCCCAGACGGTATCAAGGGAGAGCTGTACAAAGCCTTTGGTAAGAGTGAGAAGTGTGTGGACAAGTTGGTGGAGGTTTATAATCGGCTGCTGGAGGATGAGGAGGTGATTGAGGGATGGAAAATCTCAAAAACAGTAATGCTGCCTAAAGTTAAGAAGCCACAAGCTAGTCAGCATAGGCCTGTGGCGCTGACAAATGCTGGTTATAAGATGTTTATGGGATTATTGAAAGAGAAGGTGAGTGAGCAGAGGATGTTAGATGAGAGAGTGTGGAGTCTGCAGGCGGGGTTTACGGAGGGAAGAAGGATGGAAGAAAATCTGTTCCTGTTGAGGGCGAGTGTGGAGGAGAGCTATAGGAAGAAGGAGGCATTGGTGGTAGTAGCGGTGGACTTTGCGAAGGCATTCGATAGTGTGGATAGGGGGACGCTGATGGGGGCTCTTATGTACTATAAGTGTGACCCAAGAATGATTAGTGTGGTGGCAAATTTGTACCAGGGAGATAGGACTGAGATATGGAGGGAGGGAAAGCAGTTGGGGGAAACGGAAGTTGGAAGTGGGATCAGGCAAGGTTGCACGGGTTCTCCGCAGCTATTTGTAATGGTTGTGGGAATGATAATTGAGAAGCTGTTGAGGAGTGGTATGGGATACAGAAGGGGGGGAGTCAGAGTGCCAGTTCTTTTCTATGCGGATGATGGTCTGTTGCTGGGAAGGAGTGTTGAGGAGGCGAGGAGAATGATTGGGGTGCTGGAGGAGGGAGCGGAGAGCTGTGGACTGCGGATCAATAGGGAGAAGAGCATGTGCATGGTTTTCAATGGGGGAGAAGGAGGAGAGGCTGAGGTGGGGGGTATCAGGTGTGTGGGGGAGATGAGGTACCTTGGTGTGTTGGTGACGGCAAAGAGAGATTGTTTTGGTGAATGCAAGAGGGAGAGGATTGGGAAGGCTGAGAGGATGGCAAATCTGAGATATTCGGTCGTGGGGAGGTCGTGCGATAGGTTGCTTGTTGGGAAGACTTTTTGGAAGGGGGTGGTGCTACCTAGTTTCCTGAGTGCAGGTGGAGTACTGGTGTGGAGCAAGGGGGAGAAAGTAAGAATGCAGAGAATTGAGAATGGAGTGTGGAGGAAGGTTATGGCCGCACCCTCGTGGACTCCCACTGTGGCTCTTCAAGGAGAAGTGGGATGTTCTTCAGTGCTTGCCAGAGATATGAAGGAGAAGTTGAAGTTTGCCAAGCATTTGATGAGGACGGAGAGTGTAGTTTTGAGAAGGGTGATGGGGGAGATGAGGGTGGAGCTGAGACAGGATCCATGGATGAGGATGGTGGATGGCTACTTGGGGGTGGTGGGTGTGAGTTGGAGGCAGTTGGAGGATATGAGCAGCAGCCATGTTGAGAGACTGGTGAATGAGTGGGAGCATGAGAGGTGGAGATTGGAGATTGAGGAGAAGTCGACCTTGCAGTACTATAGGGAGAAGGAGAGGATTGGAGGGGAGTTTTATGACAATAGTTGGGGATCGAGGTTGCTGTTTGGAGTGAGGAGTAATACGTTGAGGCTGGGTTGGAGGATGAGGCATTGGGAAGGTTTGGTGGGATGTAGTATGTGCGGAGCTGTAGAGGAAACTCTGGAGCACTTTATACTCGAGTGTCCGAGTCTGGAGGCGGTGAGAGAGCGTCATGGGGTGCGGTCGATGGGGGAAGTGATGAGCTTTGGGGAGCGGGACACTCGGAGGGTGTGTGCATTTCTGGAGGAGGCATGGGGTGTTAGGATGGGAGAGGGGTGAGGTGTGTGAGGCGGCTGGCGGGGTGACGGCCCTGCGGAAGGTTATCGGAGGAAGGTGAGGGTGAAACCGGTGGCGCCAACAAGCCTATACCGACCAAGTTCCAGTTCCAGGTATGAAAAATAAATAATGTTCGTTATAGTATCAAGAATTATTATCATACAATGTTACACAAAAAAGAGGGATGAAAGTAAACGCTTTTAACTCAAAAAGTAGCATACTTAGAAAGATGAAATAAAAACCACAAGATAGAGTATATCTTCAAAAATTTTGGTATCATAGTTACGTTTATTACTTATTTAACCTGGGATATTTATAAACAAATTTGGAGAAAATATAAATCTTAAAACAGTGGATAGAGTGATCAAAAAACGGAGAACCAAAGGGAGTATTCTGAACCAAAATAAAGGAAATTCTGGTAGTAAGAGGAATGCAAGAACAGAAGATAATATTGCCACGGTTAGTGCAAGGATTGAAGAATCGTCACAAAGTGTAAGAAAGATGGAAGCAGAACAGGGCATAAATCAAGAAAGTTTTGGACGAATTTTAAAGAATGATCTTCATTTGAAATCCTACAGATTACAAACCTTTCAACAGCTCTCAAATAATGTTAGAGATAAAAGATTGAAGTTTTGTCAAAGGATTAGGAATATGGTTTGACGACAACAGATGGACATTAAAACAATCATTTTCAGCGATGAAAGCCACATTTATTTGAATGGCTTTATGAATAAGCAAAATTTCCTTATATGGAGTCCAACAAAGCCCGAAGGTGTTTTCATGAAACCTCTACACTCGCCTAAGGTAACCGTCTGGTGCAGCCTTAGTTCTAACAGAGTTTATGGCCCATATTTTTTCAAGATTCTGACGGAAATGCACGCACAGTAACATATGATACTTATATTGAAATGTTAAACATCATGTTGACTGGCGACGTTCATCCTGACTGTTGGTTTCAACAAGACGGAGCAACAGCTCACACTTCATTGGAAGAAATTATGGTTGATTAAGTACGGCTTCGCCTCCAGTAATACGATAGAAGGGGGAACCGCATATAATCAATGGTAAAAAATACTCCCCGTATATGAATGTACATAATGCCAACTATGATTTCCTTCTGGAGGGGTTGGCAATTGCGGCACTGGTTACTCATTCTGGCACTCAAATGGCACCGGTACCCACCTCTACTTTTTTAACAATTATCAAAAGTTATCCCTATCAATTTAAACTAAAATTATTTAACTTACCAATGACTATTTTAAACATTTATTTATTATACTCAGGTATCGTTTGCAATTGCTGTTGACCGTTAATAAGTTTGCATTTCACCTGTTTATTGTATTTTGTTGATAATAATATACTGCTGATTTGCTATTTTATACAGTGAGAATTAAACAATACTGTGCAATTATTAATTGCATAGCACTTGAATGTGTTTCGACCTTATGGAGGTCTGAATAGAAGAAGAAAAAGTTTTGCATCTGTCCGTTATTCTATCTCAAACCCAATACTATACTTACTTTGAGTACCTAATTATTATTCATTAGTGAAGAATCAGGAAGAATCATCTGAATCAATACCAATTCTTTACTCAGGTTGATTTAATTTAATATAAATTAATTTTGATAGAAATGTTTTACTGAAATATGCAAATGTTAATCAATTTTGTTGCCAATTTTATTTAAATGTATGAGAGTGGAATTTGTTTTGATAAAGCTACTTATCAGATTGATTTTACTTTTCCTGCTACGGTGCAATCTTTAATTAATATGTTATTTGAAAAAACTAAAGAAAATAACTGAGTGTACCATTAAATGTTATTTACTATGACATTTTTTTTTTAAATTGTAACACTGAAATTTCTATCTGTGGCACTCTAAGATAAATTTCTGCCCACTCCTGTGAGATATGGTTATCCAAGAAATTATTTGTAGGGAAAATGATTGTATTGGCTGTTTGAATTTAAGTTATTCTTTAGCGCCGAGGATGGACAGTGTGTATACTGAAGTTTTTTATTAATTCTTGATATGTTCAACAGAGCTTTATGAGTTTCTATTCTTATTATGTTCATACTTTGTATATCTTGATTAGCCTTCTTTGTTCATATTTGAAAATTAATTTTGAATATAATAGGTTTATTTGTATATAGATTTTTGCATATAGCACCGTAAGTATATGTGCGAAAATCAGTTAAGTTCATTTTTTCAATGCTCTACTATCCGTAAAATGAGATAAATCAGTATAAAAAGTATTTGCAATACACAATGATATATTGATTTTATTTATAACTTTTCATTATTTGAACACTTAATGCCCTTTAAGCCCAAAGCTTCATTGACAACCTATATATCATTTAAAACAAACTATTTAAAATGGAAAATACATATAAAAGTTATTTAGGAACTAAAAATAATAGCTACAGAAATAACATCCTAAAATGAAGATTTAGTTGTAACTTAGGGGAAACTTACAAGAGACAAGAGAAATGCAATACAAGATAAAAAGAAAAGAGAGTGAACGAGAGAAGAGAGTTTGAGTTTGAAAGAATGGACATTATACATATATTTTATGTTAGAAGGCAGAGAGTTCCAGATCATGTGTTCCTATGTATTAAGAAATACTCTGCTAAGACCTATAACTTTAGTGAACGAAGGAATAGACAGATTATAATTGTTGTGAGTCTCATAAGGATGGACATCTATCCTATTGATACCCGTAGTGTGTTTATTTATTTATATTTTTATATATTTATTTATTTATTTCGTGCCCGCTTTCACACTACAGGTATTAACCATGAAGAATGTAACTATGATACGCACGGGAATATATTGACTTGATATTTAAATTCCCCTGTTTTTATTCAATTTTTAAATGTATTTTATCTATAAAATAAATTAGACTATGCAGAAAATTTAATATTAATTGAATTCATTAAAAGTAACCTAATAACGGGTAATAAATTGGTATTGATGATGACCTGTTATTTTTAACGGGAAAGTACACTGCAGCTTTTTAACATTTCCAACAACTCAAGTTTAATTTAAAAAAGTTCAAGTTTAATTTTAAAAAAATGAAGTTTTATTTAAAACTAAAATTCTATGGGCCTTCGATATCACACATAGAAAACTCTGTACTAATATCATTATATTAGTTGAGGTGAGAGAAATGAAATGAGAGAATTAAGTGAGTGAAATGAGAGAAGTGAGCAATGAAAGATTATGGTGGGCAATGAAAGATTATGGTGGGCAATGAAAGATTATGGTGGGCAATGAAAGATTATGGTGGGCAATGAAAGATTATGGTGGGAAATGAAAGATTAGGGTGGGCAATGAAAGATTAGGGTGGGCAATGAAAGATTATGGTGGACGATGAAAGATTATGGTGGGCAATGAAAGATTATGGTGGGCAATGGAAGATTAAGGTTGGCAATGAAAAAGATTAAGGTGGCAGTGAAAGATTATGGTGGGCAATGAAAAAGATTAAGGTGGCAATGAAAGATTATGGTGGGCAATGAAAGATTATGGTAGGCAATGAAAGATTATGGTGGGCAATGAAAGATTATGGTGGGCAATGAAAGATTATGGTGGGCAATGAAAAAGATTAAGGTGGCAGTGAAAGATTATGGTGGGCAATGAAAAAGATTAAGGTGGCAGTGGAAGATTATGGTGGGAAATGAAAAAGATTAAGGTGGCAGTGAAAGATTATGGTGGGCAATGAAAAAGATTAAGGTGGCAGTGAAAGATTATGGTGGGCAATGAAAAAGATTAAGGTGATAATGAAAGATTATGGTATACTCTTATGATCTCATTCCCTCCCATTTCTAATATAATGATTTTAGAGCAGAGCTTCCGATGTGTGACATCGAAGGTCCATAGAATTTTATTTTAAATTAAACTTCATTTTTTTAAAATTAAACGTGAACTATTTTAAATTAAAGTTTAACTATTTTAAATTAAAGTTGATCTATTTTAAATATAACTTGATTTATTTCAACATAATTTGATTTATTTTAAATTAAACTTGACTTATATTAAATTAAACTTGAATTGTTTTAAATTAATGTTAAAAAGCTGTAGTCTCTAATAAATTGCAAATGTAAGCTGTTTACTTTCTAACCATGAATAGTCTTATAAATATAAGTAGTACAACGAAGAAGATGTAAATCTTCAACTTGTAAAATGCAGGAGTGCTTAAATAAATCATGACTTCTAGCCAATTAATTTGCACAGTAATGACTCTAACAACTCTTTTCTGACAAATAAATAGTTTAGTCTGATTAGATTTACTGCTACCGAAATAAATTTCAATACCGTATAGAATATAAGGATAGATGAGAGAATTATAAAGCAATTTTAATATATGCCTAGGGAAGAAATATTTAATTTTGTCTAACACTCCAATTGTCTTTAGAAGCGTAGCTAGGGGTAAATTTCTGCTTTAGGTCCGCCACAAGTTTTAGATATTTTGACTCTATAGTCAATATACAGGTAAAAGGAGTCATGTTATGAAAGTTTTCATGAATAGTGTTTGTCGTGGAAAATGTTGGTTTTCGAGGATATTGTGCAATTAATTTTCCGGTAAGCTTGTTAGGTTAAGGATTCTGTGAAAGTAAACTTATTGCAGTTTATATTCAATATAGCATCGAAAAGATGTATAATTGTATATTAAGGGGCGTGCCGCCCCATCCTGCCAAGTGTGCATTACAACATAATAGCGGATACAAGAACCTACAATAACAATTTCATCAAAAAATTCTAAATGTCGGGAATTCTAGAAAAAAAGGCTTATGGGTCATGCCTAATGATATTTTTGTACAGGAGGCTTACTTGCGTTATAACTCGTAAACGAAGAGTTTCTACAAAATAGTATCATTAATAAACGTCTTAAAATGGCTTCTTTTATCCATATAAAGTGTCAAAATATTGAAAATCGGAGGCGGACCTAAAGCATACAAATACCTAGCTCATAGGTATCAATTTTACCATTTTTCAAATTGAATGGTTTTATTACTTCAGAAAATAACAAAATTGGCTATGGCCCATGAATTTGAACAAGAATTAGATACAATATTGGGAAAACATTGGGACATGACTGGGATAACAATATTGATTCAACTGTGATGTCCCATTATTGGGACAATATTTTCTCTCAAGTTACCAAGCAAGTCCCAATGACACAACCTTGTCCCAGTCATGTCCCAAGAAAGTTATACTGTCTGGGTACATGAATACAGCCACTGGTGTTTGTGTCCCTTTTCCATTACCTCTGCTTCTTCCAGTCATTTTTAAATTTATTGTTAATAATTTATATTATTATAATTTATTGCGGGATTTTTTCCTAGTGGGCATTTATACCTGTGGTCATTTTTCCTTGTGGGCTTTTTCCCTTGCGGGCATTTTCCCTTGTGGGCATTTTCCCTTGTGGGTATCTGCCCTTGTGAGCATTTTCCCTTGTGGGCATTTTCCCTTGTGGGCATTTTCCCTTGTGGGCATTTTCCCTGATGGGCATGTTTCTATGTGGGCATTTTTCCGTAGGGCATTTTACCTTGTGGATATTTTTCCTGTGGGCTTTTTTCCGGTGGACTTTTTTCATGTGGGCTTTTTTCTTGTGGACATTTTTCCGTTAGTTTTTTTCCTGTGGGTTTCTGTCCGGGAACCATTTAGAGAACATGGAGAATATTATTCAAGAGCGTATTTCAAAGATAACATTTTCACCACGCTAGAGCGTGAAAATGAAAAAAACACTTTTTTATTGTGACTGCAGCCTCAGTTTTTTCTGGGATCAATTTTTGGGCCCAATATTATCTGAGGCCCATATTTTTGTCGTGGGGGCCAATAATTGTCTATGGCTCAATTGTCGGTCTATTATATCCACCAGAATACATTGTAATGATTCCTAATATTCTCTTATAATCACCTGAAAGATACTTCCTCCTCGTATTTCCAAATATTAAAGGTCCTCAAACCACCTGTGGGCAGTCTCCAATTTACCCTCAACAAATAGGGAAAAATTTAGAAACGATCTTTTCTCCGTCAAAAACCGTTACTACACACAGAGAAAGGATTAGTTGAATCAAATCATATTTGATTTGTTTTGACTAAATTTTATGGTTTATCTGTGCGCCTAACTACGTGGTGAGTTGCAGGTACTATTTAATATGAGTAAAATTGACGTGGTTAAAACAACACATATGTGAGTTGATTATTTTTAATTCCCGATGGTCACAACAACTACCTGTGATAGTCAAAACTGCTCGTGATGGTTGAACTAATTATATGTAATGGTTAAAACAACTACAGAACAAGGTTACATCAACTACTTGTGTATGTTTCTCCAATCACTCCTATGTGTTATACCAACTACTCGTGTAGGTTATACCAACTACTCGTGTAGGTTATACCAACTACTCGTGTAGGTTATACCAACTGCTTGTGTAGGTTATACCAACTACTCGCGTAAGTTATACCAACTACTCGTGTAGGTTATAACAACTACTCGTGTAGGTTACATTAACTACTGGTATAGGTGATATCAACTACTCATGTAGGTTATATCAACTACTCGGTTAGGTTATATCAACTACTCGGTTAGGTTATGTCAACTACTCGTGTTGGTTATATCAACTACTCGTGTAGGTTATACCCACTGCTTGTTTAGGTTATACCAACTACTCGTGTAGGTTATACCAACTACTCGTGTAGGTTATACCAACTACTCGTGTAGGTTACATTAACTATTATAGTGTAGGTTGAAATATCGGACTAGTTAGCAGTAGCCAGACTTTTTACAAGACTTTTTCAGTCACTATATTTACTCTATTAAATTATAATCTCGAGTTAGGTCCCGGTATCAATTAGACTAGACTATTTATTTTCTAGGACCAAATCTAACATGTTCACATTTATTTTCTACTTTTGCTTCTGTGATATGCATACTATTTTAATTTTAAAAAATAATTGATCACCTAGACCTATCCTTGCTTTTTGAAATGTTTTCGATCCTATGAATTGATATATGGTTATCAGTTGTAAATTAATAGATTAGATTGAATAAGTAATCTCATCAGGTCTTTTTATAAATAAGTAGTTAGATGACATAAATAACTTTACGTAGTGATAAATAGGTAGGCTAGATGAATTAATTAACCAGGCTAGATTACAAAAGTTGATAAATCTTTGATATGCTGCAATTGTACTATAACTTAATGAATAATAAATTAATAATAAAGCCTTTATCTTCTAAACCATATTTTAGTGCAATTCATCTTACTCATAGGCACTGATATTGAAATATGCTAATAGAATTACCAAGGTCAAATTGAAAACGAAATATAAACATTTAAGTTTTAGATTTATTATTTAAAAGTTTAATTTGAATTCTCGTCACTTTCTTTCACGACTGTAGGTTGCCAATTCCTGAAATAAGAGATTCGTATATTAATATATATTGAATAAAAATTCACAGTATCGTTCATATACATTATCAATAACATCACCTACTCTTTTTCCTTTTGTTCTTTTCATGTCTGGAATCCCTAAAAGCATATGAAAAAGTAAGAGCTAATCATATTGCAAATACATATTTAGAAATCATCTAATATTTTCAAATACTTACTTTGACCTAGCATAATTGTTCCTGAACCATTCAAAGGAATTGAAGAGGACTCCGATAGTTGATGACGTTGATCTACTTCATCAAGATCTGAAAGTAGATTCAGAAAATATAGAAAACCATATATTAATAAAGAAATGAAAAGAATTATTAACTGAGAATTCTTTCATATAGGTAAATTATTTATATAAAATGTTAAACTAATTATAAATCTTCAGATGCAGTATAAATTTAGCTCTAATAAATGCAATGGATTTTTCTAGCTAATCCTCATAATTTTGTTCATTATACACTCATAATGTAGACTTTAATTAAATACCAAGAAAGTATAATATATCAAAAGGCTCACCTCTGGTTGGAGTACTCCCTGCTAAATCCCTGGACGGTGTTCTCCTCCGACTACCTCCCTGGATGGAGTTCTCCCAGTGATAGAAAACTAGGGTCAAGTAGGTAAATTGCAGCACTTTAACTAACTGCGGTCTCTTATCTCAGAAACATTAATAACCATCATGACTTCAAGACACTCGTGAAATGAATAGAACCTATCATTAATTGAGCTTAAATTATGATGTTCAACAATTCAGTATATAGCTAAACTAATTTCAGAATGATTTTGAGACTCTCTTAATAGGGTCACAATTAGAAATTAAAGAACCGAATTTGGCTGTGTAACCCTACCTATAGGTACACCAACTAGTTTTAAAATATATAGATTATCAGACCACTTTACTCAAGATACTAGGATAAGTTCCCAAATATCGGACGGCTCCACATTTTCGGTCGCGTAAGAAAAACTATATTAAATTAACTTTTATTTTAATTAGCTATTAGGTAGCTATATACTATATTTCATACGTGACCGAAAATTTGAAATCGCCTGATAATTTGGAACTTACCCTATTCTGAGGACAGCGCAGTAACTGCCTAGCCTATGTAGAAGGGGTGTAGGTCATAAGCCCCCCCGGTCATGAGCCTCCCCGGTCATGAGCCCCCCTAGGTCATAAGCCCCCCCGGTCATGAGCCCCCCCGGTCATGAGCCCTCCCGGTCATGAGCCCCCCTCTTTTTAAATCCTTATTTACCTATACTATTTAATCCTTATTGACACTTTTGTAGTTCATTACTGAATAGACATAAAATATATGTATATCGGGGGGCGTGCCACCCCCGAACCCCCCTGCCAGATCATAAACAATCATAAAGTGTGCAGTCCAACAAACTAGCGGATACAACAAACTACATTAGTAACTCTCAGTTATTTCTATCTAAGTAATTCTTCATTTGCTTAACTAGGTAAATAAGGATTAAAAAAACAGGGAAGGGGGGGGGGCTCGTGACCGGGGGGCTCATGACCTAGGGGGGCTCATGACCGGGGGGGCTCATGACCGGGAGGGCTCTTGACCGGGGGGCCTCTTGACCGTACCCCATGTAGAAGGTATTGACACTGAAAAAAAAACAGCTAGGTAGGTAAGATGCTTAAATAAGTTAACATATAATAATTTAGGAAAATTAGTTTGGATATCAGTTTACAAACTGGAAGGCAGTAATAAAAATTTATTATTATAAAAGTTATATACTGATAATCAGCTCTTCAAATAACTACCTATATAAAGCCACCAAACTATCAATCACCAATATTTTAGAATATTTAGGCAGACATTTATCAATTTATTAATGGAATTAATTAATAATCGATCGGCAGCGATAATACTATTTAATGTATATAACGCTATTGTTTGCACTAAAATGGTGCAAATGGTGCGTTCACATTCAACACGTAACACACTTGAAACAAGATTTGAACTGAAAAGTGTTATGCAAATAAATTAGCTTTGAGGAAAGCATAAGTTGCCACTTACTCATTTGATTGAACTCACACATAAACTTAAAAAAAAAGTAGCCCTAACTCCCATAATAAGTTAATTTATACACCAGATAAATAAGATTAACAGTCTTTGTGGGTTACATTATCACACTATGTCATAGTTGTTTTAACTCACACCTAAACTTACAAAAAAAGTAGCGCCAACTCTCATAGTAAGTTAATTCATACACTGCAGAATACATTGGATTAACAGTATTTGTGGGTTACTATAACACACTATGTCATAGTTGATTTAACTCGCACCTAAACTCAAAAAAGTAGCGCCAACTCTCATAGTAAGTTAATTAATACACCAGATACATTGAATTGACAATCTTTGTGAGTTACTTCAACACACTATGTCATAGTTGTTTTAACATATGTTCAAACTCCCAAAATGTAACTCCAACTCTCATAGTAAGTTGATTCAATCCATAAAATGATTTGAATTAACTATGTTTGGTGACACACACGTCATAGTTGTTTTGACACACGTGAAAACATGAATATAGTCAAACCAACTCACGTATAAAATTGATTCAAAGCATAAATTGTTGACCCATTAAATATGAGTAAACTTTTTTCTCTGTGTAAGTTTAGTGTTTTCTTTAAAGTTGGCTCTATCACTGAGGTTACAGATAAAGCCTGCATCTCACCAGTTTGGGATGGGTCAATTACGGGCGAAGTAATTAAGAGTAAACTAAAATGGCAACGATTAATTAGTAATAATAATAATAGAAAACAGTATAAAATGTAATAATATAATTAGAAAACTCCCAATTACGGGAAATATAATTAAGAAACACATAATTAAGAATCTCATAAAATGTGAGAAAATAATTACTTGTAAATTAATTTGAGGTAAAATAATAGCCAACCATATAATTATGAAAACTATAATTTCAAAACTCATTTTTTTGAGTAAAATAATTGTAAAACTATCAAAATACAATAATATAATTAACGGTAAAATAAATAAAAACATTCAAAATGAGGAAAAATAAGGACAAAACATATAATTAGCAATGATTTAATTACGAAACAACTAATTTCAAAACGCATAATTATCGATACAATAGTTAGCACAAGTTTAATTTGCGCAAGTGTAATTAGCGCAAGTGTAATTAGCACAAGTATAATTAGCGCAAGTGTAATTAGCGCAAAAATGATCTGAGAAGCTCCACCCATATCTTTTAGATCCAATGGCAACGCTGGATACCTTCGATGTCAAGAATCTTTTTTACTTAATGTCATCAATGAATAGAACCAATCACAGAATAAGACGTTCAAACGTAGTGTTTAGTGTGTAATTAGCACAAATTTAATTAGAGCAAAATAATTAGCGCAAATATAATTACAGCAAAATAATTAGCGAAATATAATTAACGCAAATATAGTTTGGGCAAAATAATTAGCACAAATTTAATAAAGCAAAATAATTTGCGCAAATATAATTAGAGCAAAATAATTAGCGCAATTTAATCAACGCAAATATAGTTTGAGCAAAATAATTAGCACAAATTTAATTAGAGCAAAATAATTTGCGCAAATATAATCAGAGCAAAATAATTAGCGAAATATAATTAACGAAAATATAGTTTGGGCAAAATAATTAGCACAAATTTAATTAGAGCAAAATAATTTGCGCAAATATAATCAGAGCAGAATAATTAGCGAAATATAATTAACGAAAATAAAGTTTGGGCAAAATAATTAGCACAAATTTAATTAGAGCAAAATAATTTGCGCAAATATAATTAACGCAAATATAGTTTGAGCAAAATAATTAGCGCAAAAAATACTCTGTTAACTGCCTGTTCTCAAATAATACTGACACAAAAATATGACATTTAAAGTGTAAAAGTACACAGGCAGTTAACAGAGTATTTTTTGCGTTAATTATATTGCGCTAATTATTTTGCTTTAATTATATTTGCGGTAATTATTTTGCTTTAATTATATTTGCGCTAATTATTTTGCTCTAATTATATTTGCGCTAATTATTTTGCTCTAATTATATTTGCGCTAATTATTGTTCTCTAATTAAATTTGCGTTAATTATATTGTGCTAATTATTTTTCTCTAATTAAATTTGCGTTAATTATATTGTGCTAATTATTTTGCTCTAATTAAATTTGCACTAATCATTTAAAGTATCTACATACAAAGAATCACTATCACAATTACCTTATTACCTTTCTTTCTCACAATGAAGAAGTAATGACGTCACTGTGGGCGGTAGTTATCGAGACAGCTGGGCGGAGCGTATTCTTTGCGCAAATTATTTTGCTCTAACTATACTTGCGCAAATTATTTTGCTCTAATTATATTTGCGCTAATTATTTTGCTCTAATTACACTTGCGCTTATTTTTTTTGCGCAAATTATTTTATTTTTAATTAATTTATTGGAAATTGTGCATTTTCTAATTAATTTATTCGTAGTTATTTTATCAATAATTGTGCGTTTTCTTTTTATTTTGCTGGATTTTAACTGTTTTCGTATTAAATTGTTGCAAAATATTTTTTCCAAATTAACTGTTGTGAAATTATATCACTCCATTTTATGTGTTTTATAAATATTTTACTGCCTTTTAATTTTTTTTAATTAATGTGTTTCCTAGTTTTTTTATTGCATAATATTTGTTTCTAATAATTTTATTTCAAATAATTTTACCAAATTTTAGAATGTTTTGAATTATTAGTTTCGTAATTATTTTATTAAAATTTGTAATACTGTATTTTATTTTTTTCTAATTAATGAGTTTTTAAATGTACGGTTTTCATATTAGTTTACCTGATTTTATTTTATCACAAATTGATGTCACCCACCAGTTTCTTTGGACTGGATTTTATGAATTATTTCTACATTTGAATTATATTTTATGTATATATTCGTTTATTCGGATGTTTGTTTTGCCAAGTGTCAGTTATTCTGATCATGATAGCTGTTATAATAGTTGTTTACTTGTATAAATAAATCCTATGAATAAAACAAATAATTGAGCAACCTTTTTGTTTTACTGATCAATAACTCTATATGAAGAACTACACAAAGAAAAAAGTTTACTCATATTTATTGGGTCAACAATTTATGCTTAGAATCAATTTATTACGTGAGTTGGTTTGACTATATTCATATTTTCACGTGTGTCAAAACAACTATGACGTGTTGTGTCACCAAACATAGTTAATTCAAATCATTTTATGGATTGAATCAACTTACTATGAGAGTTAGAGTTATATTTTGGGAGTTTGAACATATGTTAAAACAACTAGGACATAGTGTGTTGAAGTAACTCACAAAGATTGTTAATTCAATGTATCTGATGTATGAATTAACTTACTATGAGAGTTGGCTCTACTTTTTTGTAAGTTTAGGTGCGAGTTAAAACAGCTATGACATAGTGTGTTAAAGTAACCGACAAAGACTGTTATAATCCTATGTATCTGGTTTATAAATTAACTAACTATGAGAGTTGGTACTACTTATTTTAAAGGAGCAGTTCACTCAAAATCAAACTATCGCCAAATCGATTTAGTATATTTATTTATGTAACATTAGAATATTCGTTAATTTTAGAAATATTTATATAAAAATTATATTGTAAATTAGTGGCGCCATCTGTGGACTGCGGTGGACCGCGTAACTAATCATCGTAGTACGTAAACAAAATGATAACCAGTCCCAGACTCGAATCGGTTATTAACTTATGAAAATGGTGAAAAGAATTTGTGAAATTGAAAACTGTCCTTCGAGTCAATTAGATTTAGTTTTGAAAAGAAAACCATCTCTTCATAAATTACCTGTTAATGCTGTATTTCAAAAATTGTTCACGTGTTATCAGCTGTAAAATGTAAACAAATAGTACAGAGTAGTGGCGTCATCTGTAGGAGGACGCAGGAATTAAATCGAATTTATAAAATATGATATATATCGCTTATTATATTTTTTTCAACCGTTTAATTCTACAAGAATGCTTTATTCTTACTAAGTAATCGTTCAACATTAATATTATGAAAACAAAAATTGACTGAACTGCCCCTTTAAGTTTAGGTGCGAGTTGAATCAAATGAGTATGTGGCAACTTATGCTTTCCTCACAGCCAATAATAATATTAATCGGTTGACACTTTACACATAGTTAACAGAATAGTATAGTACTCCAATTCCATGTATTATTCAAATTTATTCTGGGTAGGCTGTGACGTCATGTATGTAAACAAGAGGTCACGTCATAGTAAACAGAATTGTTGTGGGTCACGTGGAATAGAGAATTAAGATGGCAGCTAACGAGACCGTTCTGACTAATGATCTAATTATCTTTAATAAATCGTCTTCAAGACTAAAAATTTGTTACTATCTTGGGTGTAAAAAGACCAGTAGCAATTTCATCAACTGTCATTTTTTTAGTTTGCGTCCGCATGACTATAAAGATTGGATAATACCATGCGGTAATGTGGAATTAAAAAAATATCACCGAAAACGTTATCTAACAAAAGTTGGGTGTGTTGCAGCCATCTTTTGTGTTTGTACTGTACGTACAAACGTACGCACCATTGTTGACATGAGACGTTACAGCCTACCGGGACACGCGTAATATCCCCCCTATAGCTCTGGGATACTATATATTCTCTGTACTGTGCTTTACAGTTCAAATCTTGTTTTCAGTGTGTTACTTGTCGAATGTGAACGCTCCTCAATACCATTTTAGTTCAAGTGCAAACAATAGCGTTATATGCACTAAATAGAATTATCGCTGACGATCAATTATTAATTCATTCCATTAATAAATTGATAAATGTCTGCCTAAATATTCTAAAATTTTGGGGATTGATAGACTGGCGGCTAGGTAGTTATTTGAAGAGCTAATTATCAGTATATAACTTTTATAATAATAAATTTTGATTACTGCCTTCCAGTTTGTAAACTAATATACAAACAAATTTTCCTAGATTATTATATGTTAACTTATATAAGCACCATAGCTACCTAGCTGTTTTTTTTTCTCCAGTGTCAATAACTTCCACATAGCCTAGGCAGTTACTGCGCTGTCCTCAGAATAGGGTAAGTTCCAAATTATCAGGCGATTTCAAATTTTCGGTCACGTATGAAATATAGTATATAGCTACCTAATAGCTAATTGAAATAAAAGTTGATTTATTATTTTATCTTGTTTTTCTTATGTGACCGCCGACCGATAATGTGGAACCGTCCGATATTTCGGAACTTATCCTAGTATCTTAAGTAAAGTGGTCTGATAATCTATATATTTTAAAACTAGTTAGTCAACCTATAGATAGGGTTACACAGGTAAATTCGGTTCTTTAATTTCTTATTGTGACCCTATTAAGAGAGTCTCATAATCATTCTGAAATTAGTTTAGCTATATATTGAATTGTTGAACATCATAATTTAACCTCAATTTTTAATAGGTTCTATTTATTTCACGAGTGCTCTGAAGCCATGATGATTATTAATGTTTCTGAGATAAGAGACCGCAGTTAGTTAAAGTGCTGCAATTTACCTATACTTGACCCTAGTTTTCTAAGACCGGGAGAACTCCATCCAGCCTCCAGGGAGGTAGTCGGAGGAGATCACCATCCAGGGATTAAGCAGGGAGAAGTCCAAACATAGGTGAGCCTTTTGATATATTATACTTTTTTGGTATTTAATTAAAGTCTAAATTAAGAGTGTATAATGAACAAAATTATGAGGATTAGCATTGCATTTATTAGAGCTAAATTTATACTGCATCTGAAGATTTATAATTAGTTTGAACATTTTAAATAAATAATTTACCTATATGAAACAATTATCAGTTAATTATTCTCTTCATTTCTTTATTAATATGGTTTTCTATATTTTCTGAATCTACTTTCAGATCTTTATGAAAAATTGATGGAGTAGATCAACGTCATCAACCATCGGAGTCCTCTTCAATTCCTTTGAATGATTCAGGAACAAATTATTATGCTAGGTCAAGGTAAGTATTTGAAAATGTTAGATGATTTTTATATACGTTTTTTGCAATATGATTAGCTCTTACTTTTTCATATGCTTTTAGGGATTCCAGAAATGAAAAGAATATCGAAGATGTCGCTATCTCATCACAAAAGGAAAAGGAGTTGGTGATATAATTGATAATGTACATAAACGATACAATAAATTTATATTCAATAAATATTAATATACGAATCTCTTATTTCAGGAATTGGCAACCTATAGTCGTGAAAGACAGTGACGAAAATTCAAATTGTACTTCTAAATAATAAATTTAAAACTTAAATGTTTATATTTCGTTTTAAATTTGACCTTCGTAATTCTATTAGCATATTTCTATATCAGTGCATATGAGTAAGATGAATTGCACTAAAATATGCTTTAGAAGATAAAGGCTTTATTATTCATTAAGTTATAGTACAATTGCAGCATATCAAAGATTTATCAATTTTTGTAATCTAGCCTTGTTAATTAATTCATCTAGCCTACCTATTCATAACTACGTGAAGTTATTTACGTCATCTAACTACTTATTTATAAACTGACCTGATGAAGTTATTTATTCAATCTAATCTATTAATTTACAACTAATAACCATAAATCAATTCATCGTATCGAAAACATTTCAAAAGGCAAGGATAGGTCTAGGTGATCAATTATTTTTTAGAATCAAACTAGTATGCATATCACAGAAGCAAAAGTAGAAAATAAATGAGCATGTTAGATTTGGTCATAGAAAATAAATAGTCTAATCTAATTGATATCGGGACCTAACTCGAGATTATAATTTAATAAGAGTAAATATAGTGACTGAAAAAGTCATGTAAAAAGTCTGGCTACTCTTAACCGGACCGATATTTCAACCTACACTAATAGTTGATATACATTTACTTAGTTTACTAGTATTTGATATAACCAACACGAGATGTTGATATAACCTACACGAGTAGTTGATATAACCAACACGAGATGTTGATATAACCTACACGAGTAGTTGATATAACCTACACGAGTAGTTGATATCACCTACACGAGTAGTTGATATCACCTACACGAGTAGTTAATGTAACCTACACGAGTAGTTGATATCACCTACACGAGTAGTTAATGTAACCTACACGAGTAGTTGATATCAACTACACGAGTAGTTGATATAACCTGCACGAGTAGTTGGTATAACCTACACGAGAAGTTGGTATAACCTACACGAGTAGTTGGTTTAACCTACACGAGTAGTTGGTATAACCTACACGAGTAGTTGGTATAACCTACACGAGTAGTTGGTATAACCTACACGAGTAGTTGGTATAACCTACACGAGTAGTTGGTATAACCTACACGAGTAGTTGGTATAACCTACACGAGTAGTTGGTATAACCTACACGAGTAGTTGGTTTAACCTACACGAGTAGTTGGTATAACCTACACGAGTAGTTGGTATAACCTACACGAGTAGTTGGTATAACCTTTACGAGTAGTTGGTATAACCTACACGAGTAGTTGGTATAACCTACACGAGTAGTTGGTATAACCTACAGGAGAAGTTAGTATAACATACAGGTGAAGTTGGTATAACCTACACGAGTAGTTGGTATAACGTACACGCGTAGTTGGTATAACCTACACGAGTAGTTGGTATAACCTACACGAGTAGTTGGTATAACCTACACGAGTAGTTGGTATAACCTACACGAGTAGTTGGTATAACCTACACGAGTAGTTGGTATAACTTACACGAGTAGTTTGTATAACCTACACGAGTAGTTGGTTTAACCTACACGAGTAGTTGGTTTAACCTACACGAGTAGTTGGTTTAACCTACACGAGTAGTTGGTATAACCTACACGAGTAGTTGGTATAACCTACACGAGTAGTTGGTATAACCTACACGAGTAGTTGGTATAACCTATACGAGTAGTTGGTATAACCTACACGAGTAGTTGGTATAACCTGCAGGAGAAGTTAGTATAACATACAGGAGAAGTTGGTATAACCTACACGAGTAGTTGGTATAACGTACACGCGTAGTTGGTATAACTTACACGAGTAGTTTGTATAACCTACACGAGTAGTTGGTATAACCTACACGAGTAGTTAGTATAACCTACACGAGTAGTTGGTATAACCTACAAGAGTAGTTGGTATAACACATAGGAGTAATTGGAGAAACATACACAAGAAGTTGATTTAACCTTGTTCTGTAGTTGTTTTAACCATTACATTTAATTGGTTCAACCATCACGAGTAGTTTTAACTATCACAGATAGTTGTTGTGACCATCGGAAATTTAAAATAATCAACTCACATATGTGTTGTTTTAACCAACGTCAATTTAACTCATATTAAATAGTACCCGCAACTCACCACGTAGGTAGGCGCACAGATAAACCATAAAATTTAGTCAAAACAAATCAAATATGATTTGATTCAACTAATCCTTTCTCTGTGTGTAATTGTCTGTAAAAATGAGAGAGCTTCGACCTTAAAGGTCCCCTCCAAGCAATTTTTCTTATTGCTTAAATCAACGAGGCTAATGTTTCTTATTATTTTACTGCAAACCCCATCAAATTTGATGGCATATTTTTAATTTTATATGCTTTTAAAGATTTTTTTAACAAAACTCAAAAAAAATTATTTTACTTCCGACTTTCTAATTTTCAGTCTGGAAAAGAAGAATGTACTCCATTTGTTTTGATTGTCAACTAGGTATTTGGTTTATTAAATTTATTTATTATTTGTTTTTAAAGATTAAAATTTGGATAAACTTATTATGGAAACGTTTATATACTTTTAGAAACAATTAATATTAAATCAAAACAAAGGGTGTACAATCTTTTCTCTCAGCGTTAGGTTGGAGATTCGCTCGATTGTTGCTCACAGAGTATTAAAAAACTTTATAAACAAATAATAAAATAAACACTGGGCCGAACTGTATGCGCTTTGCGGAATAATGATCGGAGACCTTAGTTCTATAATATTATGTAATAAACACTTCTTTTTCGGAGCCTGGAGAGGACCTTTTAGATGATTAGTTCCTCTGATTTTAGTGCTAGCTCTGAACACAGAATGACACTTCTTTCCATTTATTAATTACAGTATATACTTATGATTGATTTTTTTTCCAAAAATCTCTATAATATCGCTAGATCTGTCTGTCTGTGTGTGTGTTACTTGGAAAAATATTACTCACAAACGGTTGGACCTAGAGACTTGAAAATTTACAACTGTTTATAAAGTTGTGTCGAATTCAACGTGTTACACGGATTTTTTTCGAAATTCAAACGTGTTTTCAAATTATTAATACTTGATTTATAATGGGATACATAGGAATTAATTCGACATACTTTCCAGGATATTTTCAGACTATACAACAGAATGGGTTGAAATTTTCTGGAAACCTCCGGCCTATGGTCCCACAGAACGCTATTGATTTGTTTTATGAAATTCCAACGGGTTTTTGAATTATTCAAATTTTAAGTTTTAATGGAATACATATAGGAATTTATTTCAAATCGGCGAAATAAATGAAAAAATAAAATTTGCATTAATCGAATCGAAAAAATATCTTCAATATGAGAAAATTGTCTACAAAAATAACTGCGTTAACAGTTTTTAAAATTTTAAGTACTTTCCGAAATATGACGAAAATAAGAAAATGAAAAATATAATTCTGCTCTGGTTATCATTTTTTCTCACGAAAATAATTTAAATATTTTGTGCGATTGAAAATATAATAAATAATTTTAATATTGATATTGACGGGTGGGAATATGAATAAGTATTCAAAAGAAATGATATTTAGAATATTTATAATCAAATTATAACGAATATTTATAATCAAATTATAACGAATATTTATAATCAAATTATAACGAATATTTATAATCAAATTATAACGAATATTTATAATCAAATTATAACGAATTTTACATAATTATATTAACTAATTTAAATAAATATTATATCAGCTGCTACCTACAATATATGTGGATTGTATTTCTTCTACTTCAAGCATTGAACTGATGGATGAGGCTAATTGTTTTAATTTTTCGTAACGTGATTATTTGAATGATATTTGTAATTTGTAGTTATTTATACAGATATCTTATATAATAATTTATAATCTATACGACTGTATTCTACATAAATTGATGACATCACGGTACGGGAAATTACTCTTTACTGGTACCTAATTCTTATAAAATGTAGTGAAAAACGGGATGTTTAATGTTTATAAGTAAACACAATAGGTAAAATCCTTAAATATTAAGAATATATGCACGTTACCGTGCATTTTGCACGGGTACCCACTAGTCTATATATATAATACGCTACATCTGTATGTGTTTACACTGAAAGAAAAGTGTACTTAACCGAACCTATATATAGTTTCATACAAACCACAATGTTGGTCATTTTTAAACCATATCACAGCTGTGGTTTGGATCAAACATCATGAATTTATAATGTAATTTTACCTACATGCATACATTTTATCGTACCTACATCTATCATCATTTTAACTACAGCTGAATGTCTATTTTACCTACATACATGCAATTCAAACAACAGCTGTGGTTAAACATTACCTACATGCTTATTTATTAAACTACAGCTGGCTGTCTATTTTACTAACATGAATGCAATTCAAACCTCATGTAAAAGAATATTTAACTGATAAACTAATCCTTCAAACTACAGTCGTTAAGCAATTTTACCTACATGCATTTTATTTTAGCCACTTGGATAATTTTTACTTTAGCTACACTTATAAGAATTAGTATATAATACAGCAGGAAGATTAACTAATAAATATAGAGTGATAATATTTCTGTTAAGTTAGTTAAAATAGATACAATATAAATAATTAAATTGGATATTAAGCAAATCTTTCCATATTTATCAAATCATTGTAATAAAACTCAAAATTAATTTATTACATTTAATATAAAATGAACAATTTCAGAAACACACATTACTTGGTAAACATTAGTAAGAAGAAAATTATTATAGTTTCTCAAAAGCTAGAAAAATTGAAGAATTTAGCAATATATGTATTATTAAACATGAATAAAATATTCAAGAAACATAACATTTCTATTAACTCATTAAATAGATTACTAAATTTGAGATCACACCATCAAAGGAGAAACTGCAACTAGATAAAAGAAGAATAAAAAAGAGGATTAAAGAAGTTATATATAGTTATGTTTAAAAAGGCCCAAATAAAGCTCCCTTGTAGCTCCAAGATTAAAGTACCCAAACAAATAAAAAGTCATTTAGTAGTTCATGAACTGAATTGTTCACAGCTAGCTATTTCTCAAAGCGACTCACCAAATCAGTGACGCATGGAGCTTTCATAACATAACATTGAAAGAATATCGTATGTACAATGATGTTCACAGTAAAGTGAAAAAATGTTTCAGCACTCCTTGCAATATTGCAAATTCAAAACTTGGAATAGTTTAAAATGCTACATCAATCGCCTTCAAAAAGTGTTGGCACCCAAAACATAATGTCATCAGAGGAAACATAATATTGATCAACTTCAGAAGACTTTGAAGATGGGTGGCTGGAATGAGACTAAGAAGGAAGATTACTTCTCTAGCCAAGCTATCCTCTTCAATAGTTAGCCATATGACTGAAAAGAAAATTACAAAGCATCAATTAATGAAGATCTTCCCATTCATAGTTAGCTAGAAGTCAAATAAATAGGTAAAACTTACAGAAACTTACCTCTAAAAGTTAACACCAACATCAGCAGTTGTGGGCCTCTATCTCTTGTTGTGATGATGTTAGCAAATGTAGGCAAGCCACCCCAAAAGTCTTCATTAGAATGTCTCTGGTGTCTGCAAAAAATATGGAATTAGGAAATTGTTGAGAATAGTTAGTACAATTGAGAGATTAAGGCTAATTACTGACTAGCTATGTAGCAATGATTAGCAAGAAAAACTAAAATTCACAAAGAATATAATGATAATTGACTTAATTGTTAAAAAACAGTCTTAGATTAGGTAACAGAAAGAACATATTTCCTTTATCCAATGGACTTCTCTGAATTGAAAGCAGAGAACTAATATAATTGAATGAGAAAAATAATCAATTAGTTATCACGCAGCTATTGATGTAAAGAAATACAGTACTAGCTACTGAATTTCAATCACTTTGTAGCTACTGTTACCAAAAATTCATGTCATATTACTCTGAAAAAGAGCCATATGAAAGTCATGGTATCTATAAAAAGTTAAAATTCTTTAGAAGCAGTGGGAGATTCTGAAATTTAGGTTGATTTCAAAGAGCATTTCAGTCCCAATTAGTCAAATTGTTACCAAGAGCCAGAAAGTAACTATCTCAAATCAAATCTGCTGAATATTATTATTTTTAAATATTTTCTGTGCAAAAAATACTTATTTTCTTCAATTTAAATTTATTTTGTTGAAAACAAAATGCAAAATAGAGAATTCTAGAACAATTTACCAGTTTCAGTAGTCTGGTGTTTAAATTAAAATATTTGATAATAAAGAATACACTATTTAAAAATCTATTTGGCATACAGGTTACAGTTGAATGTAATAAATGCACTGGATTTTAAAAATCCCATTAACTGATCATCATATATCAAAGTCCATAGAAACTGATCTCAAAAAAATCGATTTTGATTATTGTTCTCAACTTCTCATTGAAATTAAAGTAAAAGAAACCTAAAGATAATTTTCACAGAAAAGGATAAAAAATATTCCATATTCTGCAGACTGCCAACAGAACAATCAAGTCATCAGAGATAATTATGAAATTTAGAAGATAATTGAACAGTTACCCGAGGCTTACCTGTAAGGTGAAGGGTGACTTCAATTACTTCGGAAGCCATTCTTGTTCATTTTTCTGGAGTGTTCCAGAGGTGCCAACTTATGAGATGTCCACCTGCATCGGCCGTTAACTTAAGCATTCAGTATTCAAAGATCGAATCTTTTGTTGTGTATTTCTGGAGTGTTCGGGCGGGAGCGCTCCGGGTGGGAAAGAACACTCCAGAAAAATGAACAAGAATGGCTTCCGAAGTAATTGAAGTCACCCTTCACCTTACAGGTAAGCCTCTGGTAACTGTTCAATTACTTATCGCCATTCTTGTTCATTCTGGAGTGTTCCAGAGGTGCCAACTTATGAGATTTTAAAGAACGCAGCAAAAGATGAGACCAACCAATTTTCAAGTATGAATTTAAAATAAGAGCATCAGAAAATTGTAACGTTGGCCCAGCCTGCGACCTTGAATATCGTCAATGGTAATATTATGGTTCAAGAAAGAACAGGCAGCTGCTGCACAAGTGCAGAGATTAAAATTAGCAATGTCGATTCCTGCCTCTTCCATAATTGCTTCAATCCGTCTACCTATTTTTGAAATAGATAGGTACTGTTTGCATGATTTTCGGAAACTTACAGAGTTGATTAGACTCTCCACGAAATCTAATCCATGTCCTCTTTGAAGGTTAAATATAGACAGAATTTGAATTGACATTAAAATACCTCATTTAATCAGGAATTCATTATTTCCCACACGTGGTGTAAAAAGTAATTGAAATAGTCTCATGATACAAAATCTTTATACATCAATAACTTTGAAAGTTGGAACTTGATGTATAGATCATTGAGCTTGTACCATATCTCATTAATTAATAGGTTGAAATTCTAAAAGCAATACTTTCCAGAGGGAAATAATTTTTCAAAATTCAAAACAGAAGAAACTTCCAAGATCATTTGTACATGGGAGTGGTTAGTCTTATTTAATTTTTATTTTAATTGGTATCGAGGATACCTGCACTAATTCAATAACTAACACTCTTTACTGCAAGCGATTTCACTGTACATAATCCAGTATTATAAGAAAACTTTATATCAATAATTTACATCATTAAATTGCATGGGATCAATTTTCTGTCTACTCAAGAAATATACCACTTGTGATCTAGCTATGTTGTTTATAGAGGTTTGGCGGAAATTCTGCACTAAAAACACATGATACTGATTTTGTACCGCAAAAGGGGTAATGAACACTGTTGCACTTGGTCTTCCTAAATTTTATAAAGCCTCATGATACTTAAACGTTAGATATCAGCTACTATTCGGTAATCCCATCAAAATACCAACTTACTTTATCAGCATGAATGTTTTGATAAAAGTATATTTTTTCACAGAAAAATAAGTCTTCTAACAGACGTTGTCAAAATCTTTAACTAATACGAGAGCATGGCTGAATATTTGTAGTCTTTACAGTAAATATTTTGATGTGGACAAACTAAATGTCATTTGAAAAGGCCCTGCCAACCGGATAAAAATGGCCTTCAGTTCTAGTACATTAATGTGATAGGTAGAGTCTTAGCATACATAATCCCATCTATTTTAAATAAAATTTAATACATTTATAAGAAATGTACATTCTTCAAGTTTATGCATCAGTGGTAGCTAATTACAATACTTTGAGAATTATGGTTTATGCTTACTAAACTGATTGAAAAGATTCATATTCAACTGGAAAATCCATATTATCAGAGGTTATATAAACTCAGAGTTGAAGGCCACGTTTTCCACACTTCTCCTGATGATGAATAGAAATCTTTTCAATCGAAAGCTTGAAGCCAAAAATACCTTCAACGCTTACGAAACTAAAGTAATGAAAGGGTGTCTAAATACTTTAAGCTGGATAATCATCATCAATTTCTATTCTTTTGTAAGTTAATATTGACAATTTTGAGAGCATTAATTTTAAGACGTTCTAAAATTATAAAGAATAAACCTCCCCCTTAAACTGCTGGAAGGCAGAGAGTCAACAGTTTGATAAAAAATAAAAACGTCACAATTAATAGAATTTTGCTCAAATTTGTTGCATCAATTAAAAATCATTCCTTTCTAATGATTAGGAATAAACAAAATAAAATTTCTTTCATAACTAATAACAACAGTGCTCTCTCTCTCTCTCTCTCTGCAACAGTCCATTCATATACGAATTCATCTATCAATTAAGTAAATTAAATAGTACGTAGACAAGTAACTTTCAGTTCTTAATTTTGCCAATATAGAATTCATGACTTAAGTTGCATGATTCACAAGTAGAGCCTTTAGCTCTAAACTTACTTAAGTTAGAAATGTTTTCCAATTTCTAATATCTACGGTATTATTCTCTATATGGACAGAAAAGTAATCATCTTCAAAATCAATAGAGGCCACGAGACAAGTTTATTCCATTGAACCAACTACAGTTCTTCAATGTTCTAATAAATAACGTTAATAATGGATATGCAGATTCAATGGCTTTAGATAAATTTATAAATAAATGAAGTCCTCCACGTCTTATATGAATGAGAAAACTGAACCGAAAATTATTATTCTTATCTATGACCAATCTTCATACCTATAGACATTTATTTTTGAATTTCCAAAATAAGAAATAATTTTGAAATACAGGTTTTATGTAACTATGTGTAACAAATTTCCGGTTGAACTAGTTGTTGCCCTAGTGCAACAACGTATTGAACAGTCTTCAACTCTTCGTCAATTCCCGAGTCGCAGAAGAATTTATCGGGGAATATAGGTAATTAGGGTTTAGGGTAAAGTAGGTATATTGCGACACATAGTAAACTGGCCTACTAGAAAAACTATGAACAGTCTTGAATCCTAGCAGGAGGTTATCGAAATTCCCCTGTTAATTCTCTGAATCAGAGAAAAACTTACCATTGCAAATTCATTTGGGAAGAGACTGTAGGCATTAGCATATAACTAGTAAGTTAACTGGCTTCCAGCAAAATTTTTATTGAAGAACTAGACTTGGATATGCAATTGCAAAACATATCTGTAGTGGTATTAACAGTCTGTATTTGTTAAGAAATTAATATTGGTACTTGAGACTAAAGTTCAAGTTACACGATATGTCTAGTGTTCCTTAGATGTAGCCAGTACAAGCTCGGGTCACAAATTCCCGGCTAAAATAGCTAACTAGTTGCCCTAGCTGAAAATTCATATCGACTGTCTTCAATCATAGTAGTGAATATCGAAATCCCCTCTCAAATTGTTCTGAAACAGAAAATTTTCATAATGTGAGTTTATATGGAAGGAGACTCAATAGGCATATAGCCTGTAGCTAGTTAGTAGTCACCATGAATTTGCGACGAAATTTTTATAAAGAGTTGAAAAATTATACACAATATAGCGTAGCGTATATTTGATATTTCCAGTGAAAGCACGGTCTCAAAATACCGGCTTCAAACTAACTAACTAGATTACCTTAGTCACAAATTTTTAGGATTTCTCTTCAAAATTCCCCTGTCTATATTATATCTCTGAATCAGAGAAAATTTCACGATGTGAAGTTATTGTTAAGAGACTATAGGCATATAATCTATAACTAGTTAGTAGTTAACTGGATTATTATTATTAATTGTATCCATAAATTCATGGTGCTTCTTGAATGGAATACATAGCACTAGTAGCAATATCAATCTTTAAGTAGCTACCAATTATAAGCTAGATAGGGTTACTAACTGTGTCCTCTAACCACAGAAATATCATAGCTTCAAACAATAATAAAATATAGAATGCAATTCCGCTACTTCAGATACCTGAACAAATTTCAATAAAAATTCGAATCAAAAAGTTTTAGAAAAGTTCTTGCCAAGACTGCAATTGGACCGCAATTTACCTGTGGGACCCTAGGCAATGATTACAAACAAGTATTATTTACAATTTACGCCACTTTGTACCCGTTAAAATTTTTCATTTCGAGTATTATTGCACATATGTAAAGTTACCATATAATATAATAAGGAAGTTCAAGAAAGTTATAGTATTATACGATATATAGTGTATATTTGTTCAATCCAGTAAAGCACGGTCACGAATTTCCGGCTTGAACTAGCTAACTAGTACCCTAGTCACGAATTCTTAGGGTTTTAGTCATCAAACCTAGCAGGGGGTTATGGAAATTCCCCTGTCTATAATTTCTCTTAGTAGAGAAGAATTTCACTGAGTGAAATTTGGAAAGAGACTCTATAGGCATAGCTAAGCCTATAGCTAGTTAGTAGTAAACTGGTAGTCACCAATTTGTGACGAAAATTTGAAGAGAGTTGAATAGTTACTAGATATAGGGTCAAGCAGGTAAATTGCGGCACGCTAACTAACTGCGGCCTCTAACAAAAGAAACATCATGGTTTCAAAACACACGTTAAAAAATAATATTAATAAATTATATTATTCACCGCGCTTCTTTTGATATCAATGCAACATTTCAATGTAATTTGGGAGCCGCAATTTACTTATGTGACCCTATCGTATTTTTGAGATATCCAGTTTAAGCACGGTCACGAATTTCCGGCTTTATCTATTCTAACTAGTAACTCTAGTCACGAATTCTTAGAGTTTTAGTCATCAATCCTAGCAGGGGGTTATCGAAATTCCCCTGTCTATAATTTTTCTCTTACTAGAGAAGAATTTCACAATGTGTAATTTGGAAAGAGACTCTATAGGCATAGCTAAGCCTATAGCTAGTTAGTAGTTAACTGGTTAGTAGTCACCGTAAATTTGGGACGAAAATATTGAGTGAGTTAGTTATACACGATACAGCGTATATTTGCAGTGTAAGCACGGTCTCGAATTACCGGCTTCGAACTAACTAACTAGATTTACCCTAGTCACGAATTTCTAGGGTTTGTCTTCGGTCCAGCAGGGGGTTATCGAAATTCCCCTGTCTGTGAAATTATTGGAAAGAGACTATAGGCATACAACCTATAACTAGTTAGTAGTTAACTGGCTCACTTAAAAACTATCAGAAAGGCCTGTTTTCAAGTACCACGCAAGATAGGTAATTTTTTAAAATTTATAATAACGAGCAAAAGTGGCTAAAATTGTATATCCTATAGAACTAAAAGAAAAGCTATAATAAAAACACTTATCTGCATACGAGAACATCTAGGCTTGTGCACGCACAACTAGACTTTAAGCCTAGGGGAGCAGGAAAAAACACACACATGTTAACGCGCCGAATGCAAATGGCGAACTGGATGCTTAAGTTAACGGCCGATGCAGGTGGACATCTCATAAGTTGGCACCTCTGGAACACTCCAGAATGAACAAGAATGGCGATAAGTAATTATTTGTCTGTAAGTGGTGCACAGAACTAGGTACTCTAACTTTAAAAAAAAAATCCTGAAAAAGCCAGCAAACAAATTAATTCAATTGGCTACTCTTCCATGCACTAGGTAACTGACTAACATTATTGATTTATCAATTTTCCCTCCCAATATTAAAGGCAAAATAGTGATATATAAAGAATATTAATTTATGAGAAAAGAAAAAACAACCAAGTTTACCATCAAATACAATCTGGGAGAACTGGTGAAAAAATTGGAGAGTTCATGGACCACATAATTTTACTTGGACATCAGTCTGTATTTTAACATTATCTGTGCAAACAGCTATTGATTTATTCTCTTATATACATGTATTTTCCTAAGAAGAGAAGGAAAACATAGAGGATTTCTTGGAAAGCACTTTACCAGTTTCTGCAATCTGGCCAGGGCAGAGAGTCAGAAATCAAGAGTGACACTGTGGCAGACAGTCTGACAGACTGACAGAGACTTCAAAAAGTTTACACCAATATATTATATTGTAATTAGGATTATATTACATACAAGCACCCTAGAAGTAGAGGCTAGAGCAAACTAAAGATTATAGTCAGCTGCCTAAAGGCTATGCTGCAAGGTATTGGAGATTCTGCCTTGGACCTTTTCCTACAATAAATAGGTAGGCTGATTTTCTATTTTTCAGAATGAATTGATCACAGAAAACTATTCTAGCCTAATTTATGTTCTGATATATATAGCTATTTCTATAAATTTAAGCACTGGACATAGCTGAAATTAAATTAAGGTTACTACCAAATTACACACCTACCTTCTTTGATATTTCACTGAAACTGACGCCCACTCCAGTTTCCCGCCTGATTTACATTAAATTTACATACATGTGATTAATAATTTCATAGTAATACTCTAACTACATAGACGACGGTTATATATACTGACAAAGGAAAATAATTTACCCACATGCAAGTTTAATTTTGATTTGTATTTTAGGTAAGGTGAACTGACATAGATGATGCGTATTTCTAACCACAGAAATATAAAATTTTACCTACATTTTGTGCATTTATACTGACTAGAGAATTGAACCACATGCTGTAATTCATCTATACCTAACACATAACAAGAATTAACTACTTTAGCGTATAACTAACCCACAATGAGTTAAACTACAGTGTGTTGTTTGATGACCAAAAATTATTTCTCTCAGTGTATGTCTGTGTGTTACTTGGAGCAATATTACTCACAAACGGTTAGACCTAGAGACTTAATAATTTATAACTTTTCAGAAAGTGGTGTCAAATTTAACTTGTTAAAATGATTTTTCGAATTTAAAACGAGTTTTCGAATAATTAGCACTTGATTTATACCTAATTGGATAGATAGGAATTAATTCAACATACTTTCCAGGATATTTTCATAGACTATCCAACAGAATGGGCTGAAATTTGATTTGTTCAAACGGGTTTTTAAATTATTGTAATTTTAAGATTTAATGGATTACATAGGGATTTAATTCAAATCGGGAAATACATGGTAACATACGAAATAAATAAAAAATAAAATTTGCATTAACCGAATCGAAAAATATCTGTAATACGTAAAAATGATCAATAAAAATGATTGTCTCAACCGTTTTCCGAAATTCGAAGTACTTTTCGAGATATGACGAAAATTAGAAAATGAAAAATAAATTCTAGGCTGGTTGTCATTTTTCCTCACGAAAATAAATGACATATTTTGCACGATTGAAAATATAATTAATTTTGATATCGACCGGTTGTAATATGAATAAATATTTGAAATATATGATATTTAGAATATCTATTATCTATTTAAACGAATTTTACATAATTTTAAGTTAATTAAATGATTGCTATATGTGGAGATTTCATAACTTCAATTTCAATCATTGAACTGATCGATGTAGATAAATATTTTAATTTTTCATGATCGATTATTCATTTGAAAACTCTTTATTTTTTCTAACTTACTGTTATTTATGATGCTATCTTATATAATAATTTATGATGTATATGACAGTATTCTACACAAATTGATGACGTCACGATACGGAAAATTATTATTTACTGGTACTAATTAATATGAACTGTATTTGAAAGCGGGATGTGTAATGTGTATGAGCAAACACAATTTGTAATGTCCATAAATATTTAAAAAATATATAGTAATACATGCAAGTTACCGTGCATTTTAGACGGGTAACCACTAGTTCTATATAAGATGATAATATATAAGATTAATAATTTAGAAATTAAGCATATATTGAATTATTTGAGAAGAGACTGCATTCACGGAGTAGCTCTCCTGCATATATTAGCAATGCCACCGGCGGTGGTAATTGACTCTGTTCATCGAGCCACTTTTCTGTCTGATTGCTTCTTTTAGTCCCTTGTATTAATTTTCCTTCTGACGCCAGTGATGTAGCCTTTAGTTCAGAAGCAGAGGTAAGGCCGTAATAAAATATATTAATTTTTTGGGGACAACCTTCAAAATACTATTAATTATGGGACAACATTTGAATATCATTGTCCCAATGCTCTCCCAACTGTTGTGGGTTTGGGACAATATAGAGACAGTAATGTGAACATGTCCCAGCATTGGAACTTTTCATGTCGCAATCATGGGTCCCAATGTACTCCCAACTATGTGTTACAGTCAAGTCCCAATGTTGTCCTAAGGAAATTTGCTTCCTGGGTATGGAAGAGAAAACTGAAGAGGTGATAATAAATGAAGCTCACGAGGCTACCTAGTACAAAATCCAAGACCTGGTAGTTCAAGAGCATAACCCTAGCGCTATCCTCTAAAACTGCAAGTAGCGTTAAAAAATTATAAATATTGTAAATATGAAGAGAGACATTACATAATCTTAATAACAACTGTTCGGGACCCAAAAGACGCCCCCGTCCCTTCTCTTCCAGTCACCTCAGAGAGCTTCAGGATTAGGCCCTTGGGGGTAAAATATAATTGAAAAAGGAAAATCACTAATGATTTTCAAATTTAAATATAATAAAATTTAATTTCAACAACTATACAATTAAGATTTTCAAAATGAGACAAATGATGCAAGACATAGAAATCGAATTAAAAATTCGTGCGTTTGTAAACTCATGCCCTTATTTAAAACACCTTTATTTTTTCTGTATTTTTAATATTATGTAGTTGTGGGCTTATTTCCTTGTGGGCTTTTATACCTGTACAATTTTCCTAATGGCTATTTTCCCTGTGGGCATTTTTCATGTGGGCATTTTTCCTGCTGCCTTTTTTCCTGTAGGGACAGAGGAATGATTCGGACAACTCGTTTAAACATGTTTATAATGGTTGGAACTACCGCTTATTGCAACTGAATGTGTGCGACGTGTTAACCGTCAGCTATTTGAAAGATCCAATGCGGAGATGTAGTATTTCGCCCCCGAGGTGTAATTTATTGTTTTCTTCAATATTGATGTAATTTTTCGTGATTCAATTAGATCGTGTGTGGACTATATGAATACGAAACTGATTCTCAATCTCAAAGGTATGATTTATATCAATATTTTATGTTAGGTATGGTGTGTTAAACAATAATACAAATGAAAATAGAAAAATGGTGATGTTTTTTTTATTTTGAAGTGTCATATGGGATGAATCGCATACATCTGTTGAGGATGTTTCGGACGTTGTCCGAATAATTGTCCGAACTTTCCCTCTGTATCTGATTCAGTCCACCATTACAATTTATTGAAATAATTCTTATTAAAAAAGGACATTCTGAATTTGAAGTTATTTATTTTAATTTACATAAAATTTGTTTATAAGATTAATTACAACTTTCAATATTAGTGTCTTCATTTTACAGTTTGACGATCGTATTCATGCCTTTTCATTATAAAAGGAAAACTGATAGAGGCCGTAATAAAGAAGGTATTTAAAAAAATGATAAATTCTAAAAAGGTTTATCTGTCAGAAAACTTGTTAAAATTGGAGGTGTAGCAAGATCTACACTTACGGACTATACTTTAAACATTCGATGTAATATTTAAGATGTAATTTACTAATTTTGTAGAATTCCAAGAAAAATGAAATAGTTATACCCAAATTAAAAACCAATAGTTATACAATTTGCCTCTGATATATAACTATTAAATATAAGGATAATTTCACAGTGATTACTCATGGGCTATCTATATTTTATCGGAGAAAATGTTCAATCATTACAATAATATTATTATGATAAAATTTCAAATACGATGAATTATTACTGTGAATAATAATTCACAGGAATTCTGCACAATTTTAAAATGAAGGAGAAGGCTAAAAACAAAGTTAAAATTTTCATAGTTTATAAAATCTGACGTTTCGATTCAGTACATGAATCATTATCAAAGTATGTATCTGTAATGAGTTTAAAAAACAAAATTTATTGGAGATAGAAGAAAAGATCAAAAAATTAAAAGGTGAAAAAAATGATAAAATGCAGATGATAAAAAAATATATATAATTTTTTTTTATAAAAATCAGCTATCTACAATTAAAAGAGGGAATGAACTATTCTGGAGGTTTAATGAAGGTTTGCTTTTAAAAAGAGATTCTAAAATTTTCAAGTCTGAACTATTTGAGGTAGAGTTTAAAATCTTAAAATTATCTATGAAAATTGCACTATTACACTGTTCAGTATGGTCTCTAATGGATGAATGAGGTGGAGATGCTAAAATATTTCTTGTTCACAAGGAATTACACCTTTGTATTTAAAAAAGTAATAATATTAAAAACGTAATTCCATGTTCATAAGGAATTACGTTTTTTAAAGTCATTTTTTAGAAATAATGGTTTTTGTACTAATTTTTTAGAAAGACAGATTAACAAATGTTTAGCCAAATTTTCAAAACAAACAAATAATCAACCAGAGTCACCTACCAGCACGAACAATATATTTTATGTTTCTCTTCCATATTTCGGAAAGCAATCTGAAAATTTAAAACATGACATTTTAAAAGTTTTAATAAGTTTTTTCCATATGTTTCTTTTAAAATAGTTTTAGTTAACAAATTTACAATAGGATCATTTTTTAATTTCAACGAAAAACTTCCGCTTTGCATGCTCTCTTCCGTTGTTTATCACTTTAGTTGCGGGCAATTCCCGTCAGATTACGTGGGCATGACGTCACGTAATCTTCATATTCGGATAGCAGAGCATGCAGAGCGGAGCTATAGAACCAATAATTTCAGCATCTCCACCTCATTCATCCATTAGAGACCATACTGAACAGTGTAATAGTGCAATTTCCATAGACAATTTTAAGATTTTAAACTCTACCTCAAATAGTTCAGACTTATAAATTTTAGAATCTCTTTACATTTTTAAAAGCAAATCTTCAATAAACCTCCAGAATAGTTCATTCCCTCTTTTAATTGTAGATAGCTGATTTTAATCATTTTTTTATATATATATATTTTTATTATCTTCATTTAATCATTTCTCTTTCACTTTTTAATATTTTAATCTTTTCTTTTATCTCCAATAAATTTTGTAAAACTTTTTTAAACTCATTACAGATACATACTTTGATAATGATTCATGTACTGAATCGAAACGTCAGATTTTATAAACTATGAAAATGTTAACTTTGTTTTTAGCCTTCTCCTTCATTTTAGAATAACAATTCATTACGGTTTATTTCAATTAAACTAGTAGATCCAAATTCAATCCTATCGTTTAATTACCCGAATTTCTTAAACTTTAACCATTTTTATGGTGTCCGAATCATCCTCACAGCTTGTCCGAAATCTCTCTAGGAAAGAAAATTCGGACAATTGAATCTCTCTTTCATTTTGTCTTATAACTATCGAATGAAGGTTTAAACTGTAAAACAGTCACAATACAAATTGAAGTAACATGATTTATCTCCATACAAAAATCTTTAAATAGTAAAATTCGAATTAGTTTACGAATTATTCAATTTTTAACAGAAACTGTCCGAATGCTTCCGGTTCTCCCCTATACTTTCATTGAAATTTATAATAACTTAACCAAGAAATGAAAAAGAATAAGTTACTTCTGAATAATTAAAAAGCGTAATAAATCTGATAGATATATCATAAATTGCTATTTATTCCGTTATCTATATAAAGTTAAACTCCTGAGTTATGAAGTTATTCCTAATGAAGCGCTCGAGTAATGGAAGACTTGAGTTATGAAATGCACCTGAGCTATGAAGTATTTTCTATGTTTAAATTATAGAAAACGATATAAGTCATGAATTTGTCTTGGTTTTCCCTCAAAGACCTTCGTTTTCTCCAAGATTTTAATAATAAAAAACTTTTAGTGTCCCTGAGTTACGAAGAAAGGAATATTTCATAATTCACGAGTTTCACTGTGCCATTAAATGAATAACAACACGTGATGAAGTTCTCCTCCTTGTTTTTCTATTGAATATTATTCAAACTAATACTACAAAGTCGGATATTGAAGGCCGAAAGTGAATTTTTCTAATATAATTAATTGCCAATCGAATACTTGACCAATTTCTTTTCATTCATGATATTCTATATAACCTCAGCTAAACAAATTTAAAGCATTTTAGAGAGATTTTAATTAAGAATGAAAACAATAATTTAACTACTGTGTACTCAATAACTCGTTCTTGACATATTTTTGGGTCAAACTAACATTAACTTTTTTACAATATATTCACTATATAGCTTTATTATTTTCTACTTATTTCTTAAATTTAACTTCCGCCTCCCGTCATGCTGTACAGTGTACATATGTAAGCATATTGGTCAGACCCAAGAAAGTGGTGAAGTTGATAACCCACAAATACTTTTCATTTCTATTTTTTTTAATCATTTCAATTTACAAGCAAAATAATTGTTACAAAGTTGAGATATAAACTATTTTTTGAATCATAATATTTTAAATCGTATTTCTAAGTATTAAAAATATTCACACAAATCTAAATTTATTTTTTTAATATAAATTTGATAAACTAGATAACTAGATTTTAACTTGAATGATAATATTTTGTTTTTGCATGATATGAATTTGATCATATATTTGAAAAAAACAAGTTCATTTTACTAATATTTTTCATTAAATCTAACCTTTAATGTGAAAAATACTGATGATAATAGCCACCAATACATTGGGACGTAATTTCTTGATAACAATGCAAAGAAGTAATAATACCAGCGCAAATCACTACTTACTGATTGTTGCTATTAACTTAATATTAGCCGCGTCTGCACGCCAGCAATCTGTTCGAATGTTTCGTTGTCAGCGTGTTTGACAAGCACGCAAATACACTCTTCATTTTCCTAACTGATTGAAAACTTTCGTAAACGAACTCTGATATAAATAATATTCGTAGTTAAAAAACTTTTATCAAACTTATGTAATGCCTCAGTGTTTTAGTTTGGTAGAGTTCATGTTTGGTTAATGTTGATCGCTTAGTAACGAACAAGTATTGGCTGATATAAGACATACAATAGAATAGAAACATGGTGAGAAAAATGAACTAACTAATGACTGCTGAAATTGAATTAATAACTAGTATCATCAGAATATAAATGTTCTAATTCAAAATAACTCATGGTTGAATTTCAGGTGAAACTACTATTCCTTGTGTTAATGTGGACTGGGTTAGTGAAATCTACCATTTTCACTGTACGCTACAGTCGCATGTTTGAGTACTGCGGTGATCTTCAGGTGAAAAATTTCACTGCAGATAGTAAAGTGAGTTTTCATTATTCTTTGAAATACATTTTTATTGAAATCTTAACCAATTCTATCAAATACAATTACAATTTATGTTTTTTTGTGGAGATTCGATAATTAAGAACAGTTTTCCTTAAAGAATTTACATAAATACGTAATTGAATGACAAATATAAATTAAACTATTTGTATTTTTTTTGAAGATGTATGTTATGTTAACCGATATAATTTGGACTACATACTAATATAAAAGCTTTACATTGATCCTACAACTTCTATGGTCATACCATGACTTCAATTCTGTGTTGATCTGATTTGTCGTTTCGAGAGTGTAGTTAGAGTTTATTATTATTCGAGTTTTCATATTTATGTCCTTATAAATTCAGAATCCGCACGAAATCGCACAATAAATTAATTTTAGAAATCTTTTATTTGTAATATATAATTTTCCAATGCAGTATGCCTAATTGTTGAGTTATGTAACAATAAATTAAGTAGTTCATTAATGGAGTGACTTGGCACATATATTGACCCTTCCCCAAAAATTTTCCATTACTATGATGAAATTACTATTTCTCTTCTTTTCTTCATTATTTTCATAAATAATCATGAATAACATCAGGAATTTTAATCTGAGAGTTATAATTCCTCAGAATTAGAGCTTTTTGTTAAATAATAAGTGCCCTTATGTAAAAATAAATACCAAAACTTTCAACTCAACTTTGTTTAAAAACTATTTCTAATAGTATAATGATATACTATTAGTCCTAGCTTAAGTAGAAAAGTTTATACGATTGTGCAACGATTGTCACGCAATAAAAGTTCCCTGAATATTGAAATAATGAATATTAGCTTATTAGTATACCCTCTCTAAAATATTGAACCGAAAATCTATAAAAACGAAAATCCGGAAAAACTGAAAACAGACATTACACTTTCAGATTAAATGTGACTATCAGAAATAATTGTTTATTAATTAGAGTTTTAGCTTCAATGGCTTATTTACGGATAACGGGTTTATAAGAAAATACACAGTTCAGCAAACATGGGCTTTTATAAAAGTCTGCTTGGAATGTGTGAGGAACACCAAATGGTAAGGTATTAGCTTTTTGAAAGTCAGGCCTATTCTATTCTGAGACAAAGCCCTGCAAGAAGATACTACATAAGACTAAGTACAATGTCACATCAAATAGCTAGGCCTATGATCATTCATATGGATACACCTAACAAATACGAATATGCCTTGGGCCAGTGTGTTCTGTCGTATTGCTGCAGTATCAAGTGTGCCACGGTTGTGATAGAGTCTGAGTAGCCCTTAGTTATGTTTGTATGATAAAATCCGTGCTACAAATGATTTACACATTGTCACAATATAATGGAGATTTCAAATTTTGGCAGTGGTATATCTTTAAAAGTTAAAACATTTTAAAAGTTACTATCCGAATAGAAACGGAACATGTTTAACCTAACTGCTAAAAATAATCCTTAATTTATTTAATTCTAATCCATTGTTTAAAGGTCCCCTCGATTCAATTTTTATTTTTCTATTAATTAAAACTAAGGTTACCGATTATAAAATTGCAAACCATTTCTAATTTGGTTCTATATTTCTATTATTATTTGTATTTCTATTATCATTTGTGTGTTTTTACTTTTACCCTCCCAATTTTAAGCAAAGAAAAAGAAATAGTGCCTTGTCCTACAAATTCAAATCAATATCAAAGGCTTACAAAGCTGATAAATGTATCATCAATGGCTATCCATACAATTACATGAATACCATTATCCAGAAAAATTCAGTAAATACCTAAAATAGTACCTAATTACCATTAAATTTACGATAGTTCGTGATGAAGTTCTCATCCATTTCTTATGCTTCTAATCAATTAAATTTAAATGTCGGAGAGTGACGGTTGAATGTGAATATTTCTTATATAATTAATTACGAAGCGAATATTATATTAATTTCCTTTCAGTCAACTGTGATAAGTTTTACAGGGTGGCGCAAAAAAAAAGGGAACCCATTTTTAAACTCGTTTATTTTGAAAACTATCGAACCTAGAAACATCCTGCAGCGATTTAAAAAAAGGTAAATGAAAAGAAAGGGCTAGCACGAGGACGAAAAACTCAAAAAAATCCTAATAGGAATAATTTGTTTCCATCTGGTAGTAGTAAAAATTGAATCCTACTATTTTTCATTCAATTAACGTTTTTGTTATTGACTCTTTCATTCATGGAAATACATATTCATCTCCAATCACGATATCTTCTACAAAATGTCATATCTTTACTGAAACAATTTTGCAAAATTTAGACGGTGCGGTAAATCAGTTCTAAGAGTTCGAGCAATAGGCTGCGCGCACACCAAAAGAGAGATGGCAAGAAAGATTGCAAGAGAGAAATAAAGAAAGATTCTACCTGCGCAGACCAAAAGAGAATAGCTATTAGCTTGTAACACTGGTGCGAGGGGGTTGTGTCATGCTTGCTCAATTAAATAATTTCATTTCATTCCTTTTTTCAATGTAATTAGTATAAGTATCCTCAACAATTAAATGTTCCATTTATTTGGTAGTGTGGTAATTAATTATTTCCGAACGGCCATTAAAACATTGTTTCGTTTCATTCGAAAAAAAGATTATCATTCAATAAAATTGCAATTAATTTCCGAATTTACAAGGATATTGAAACGCATAAAAAAAAACTTATAATTATACTGAACTACTTAGCTCACATAAAAGTCCAACACTTAAAATTCAATGGATTATTTTAATACCATTCAAGAACAAATTAATAAACAGTATATAACACGGTTCTTTTTTTTAAGTTCTAAAATATGAATTTCTATAAGTCATATTAATAACTTAAATAATATTACAAAAATAATAAGTAGGGAAGGCATATCTCAGAATAAATTTTGTTCTAAAAACTATTACGGCGACTGATGCAGATTAAATTGGATTTATCAATCAATTCCTGTACCTGTACCCATGTCCGCTCCATAGCGGAGCGTGCCTGATGTTACACCTACCCGTGTGAAATCTGATAGCACACTGAAGCTATAACTTCCTTGCACTGAAGTTGTCAACTTGAAGATAGAATCATAGATTGGCGTGAAATCATCTGAGAAGTGATTTCTATCTTTGTCTATCTTTCGATCTTTCTCTCTCTCTTCGGACTCTCTTTCAGTGTGCGCACTAGATAGTATTACCATGTTAACGAGTTCAATCTTGCAATCTCTCTTGCTCTCTATCTTTTGGTGTGCGCGCAGCCTTACATGCATCTTTAAAAAATGATTTTTCACATCGTGTTTTAACAATTCGGTGAAATGACTATCTGATTGATATTTTGGGGCTCTCAATAAGCTGTTCATATTCATGGGTTCATTCTTTTCTCCTGCGACATGATCACTTTTTGTTCAAATTTAAAGTGGTTTCTTCAGTTTTGAACCTATTAACATTTGTCAAAATGGTTTTATAGTTGGTGGAAATCTTTCTTCCAGAAAGCGTAGTTCAAAATGAGGTTGAACTTGTGAAAAGCTTCCAGTGTTTAAAAAAATTACCACAACAAAAACTTTTCGTTCTTTTGAAAACTGCATTTTGAGGGTTGCGAAGAGGAGATAAAAATTAACACCGAAATGATTTTATAAAGATATCACTTTTATCTCAGAAGCAAACTTTCAAATGGTAATTAATTTTTTCATTTTCTCTTATTTGTTACAAAAAGTAGTAGAATTTATTGGTTTTACATCCATATAAAATGAATTTATACCTCTAACTTTTTTTCGTATATTTCGTCCTTGCGCAAGCCCTTTTTATATATCTTTTTTTAAATCGCTGCTGAATGTTTAATTTTTGTTGTAACTTTTGACAGATTATCACGATAGATGAAGAAAAAGTTAACGGATAAAATTATGTTTTTTAGAAAACTATTTTAGGTTTGATAGTTTGTAAAATAAACAAGTTTGAAAATGGGTTTTCTTTTTTTGAGCCATCCTGTATAACCTAAGCTCTACAAATTTATACTATTTCTACAGAAATTTTAGTTATGAGTGGCAAATATCGAACACCCACACTACTCGAAAAGTGGATGTTGACTGTATTTCAAAATTAAGCGTTATTTATAACTTTCGAATAGTAAATTTATCTATCATGATACATGATATTATTAGTATCTTACTGAGACTTTTCTATAGATAGCCACTATTATTTTTAGTATAATCTAGGTACCTAGCTATGTTAACAATTTTAAAATTCTCGATAGTTTCTAACATCGCTAAATTATTAGGTATAAACTGTGTCCATCGCTTTATTGCAGATCACTATTTTGTGATTAATATTTTTCAAATACGTGCGAAATTTGGAAAGTTATGAACCCCTATGTATTTTGAAGCCATTTAACTGTCAATCGCTTTATTGCAGCTCTATGAAAAAGCCAAAAATGTTCGATTAACTTCTAGCAAGAGGGTAAAAATTGTAGCAGGTCTTGCAGAAGGGATGACGCTTCTAGATTTAGCCAAAGAACTTGTGAGGTATGAGAGAACCATAGTTTCTTTTGTGGAAAATCCCGACACCAAGCCATGGAGAGATAAGGGTACGAGAAGAAGCCTTACCCCTCGAAATATGCGAAAAAATACTCAGACAGGTGATAACGAAGCCAAATAAAACCAGTGCCTCCATTTTCGACAAGGCCGCCATTGGTTCTACATCCAAACAGTGACCTAAATGTTACGACAAGGAACGCGGATCTCATTTCCAGGCCTCCTATGAACAAGACCAATGAGGAAAAGGGCATTAGATGTACACAGAAGTACATGAAAAGAAACTTCCTACTTGTTCTTTTAAGAGATGAGGCAAGAGCCACCCTTGATTGTTTGGATGGATGGGTTAAAGTTTGGATCCTACTGGAGCTGTTAATCCACACTGGTTTCGTGTCAACACGTAGGCGGTGGCTTCATGTTTATGCGGGCATCATTGGTGACACGTTAATTAGCCATTTCCGAGTACCAGAGGGTGCAAACCTAACAATCCAATCCTACATTGCCTCTTTGTTGAGTACTTGTTCCCTTGGCCTAATAATTTTAAATTATCTCGTTGGCATAAGATGATTTTCTAGCACGCACAATCTAATGCATGAAGGGTTACAACTTCTTTCCTCACATCTCTGGGCATCAATTGAGAGACTCTCATGACTTGATAACCTTGTTCTCCGGTCTTAAGCCCGTTTGAGCATTTCATTTAAGATCCTGCATCGGGTATGTCTGGACGTAAGACCAATGCCAACCTTGTCAAAAATAGAGGCACTGGTGTGATTTGGTTGCCTTGTGACCTGGCTGAGTATATTTGCTTATTTCGAGGGGAAAGGCTTCTTCTCGTACCCTCATCTCTCTTTGGGTTGGTGTCGGGATTTTCCCTAATAGAAACTATGGTTCTCTTATCCCTCCCAAGTTGTTTAGCTAAATCTAGAAGAAAACTCCTTTCTTCAAGACCTGCTACAATTTATACCCTCTTGCCAGGACTTAATCTTACATCTTTTGGCCTCTTCACAGAGCTGCAATAAAGCGATTGACAGTTCAAATGCATTCGAAATACATTAACATTCATCAATTTCGAATTTTCTCATGGATTCAAAAATATTCCAGCAAGATCTTCCAGTGACTCAAGTTTCACTACTGTATGATTGTTATTACAAACAAATAGTGATCTGCAATAAAGCGATGGACACAGTTTACATCAAACCCTCCTAGAGTCTTTGTAGAGAAACCTGGTATTTGGCCAAGATATTTTTGAAACTGTACTGGAAAAAACCTCGTACTAGATTAAACACTATCTTTATCACCTGCCAGTTATTATAGTGCAAATACTACAAGGAGTAATAATTGCAATATTATATTTAAGATAAACCTCTAATGTAGATAATGAATTATATTTATTATTTGCTGTTTGGCAGAGTCTGTACTGAAAAAAATTGATGTGGAAAATTACAGAAAATTAGATAGAGTGAAGACTATTCTAATTTAATAAAATGATTTAACTAAAATATATTTATTATATTTGAAAAAAAATCATGTTGTTTTGTCACACTTGATACAGCACTAAATGCAGATATAACGCCACGCCCACAATCAACTCTCCACCTCTCATATGCTAATATCTCAAATGTGCATGTATCTCACTCAGGCATAATACACCAGGCTAGGTCCTAGTTCAGTTGATCTTGAGCTTTATACAGGATGGGGTAATTTCAATACCACAGATTACAGATTCTGTGCTCTCTATATAGGAAAATGTAAAAGTATAATTAAATCAAATACATATGTATAACAAAATAAACGGAATTATTTTATTTAGCTGTGTTAATGAGTTTGATGAATTCTTGCGATTTCGTCACTGTTCGGTCTTATGTTTGAATTAGAAAATAATTTCATTTCTTCATCAATGCATTTATGAGTTCTTTGGTGGAAACCCCAAATGCTTCCGAAGACAGTTATTTGTGTTTATTTATTCCACGATATCTGAAGAAAACTGCCACTTCTTCTTCTTCAATTAATGTTAAATTAACTTCTTTTGTAGTTTAACACGTTAACCGCCACATGTACCACCGGTGGTACATTGAAGAATTTCACTTACCGCCACATGTACCACCGGTGGTACAATCCTCAATTTTAACTAAACATTTTCAATGATTAATTTGAAATATTTACAGGAAGGTAAATGATGAAACGTTTGTTTAGAAAGAAAGTTTAATATTCAAAATATATTATTTTTCATATAATATGTTCCTTTACTGAGAAATAATAGATAAATTCTGTATAAAAATAAATGACATAGTTTTCTTGACCAGACTTGAAAAAAAAATCCCTTACTTAATAGAATCGAAACTAAACGTGACAACAACACTTGACAAGACCCATTTCTATATTTTATGAGTTCTCTCAAAGCATGCAGGGCACAAATGAGGTTTACCCTCACAATGATTACAGACAGTCTTCACACGACGTGCTTTTGCTGAAGCTACTGAACTGCCTTCATTCTGACTAATGACTTCATAGCAACCTCTGCATCGTTTTCTGACTGATCTACATGATCCTGGCAATTCATACAGCACATGGTCAGACCTTTTACCCTGAATAGAGGATTGTCTCATTTCCTCTGTAGATTTTCCCGTTAAAAGTGAGAGGACGAGTGACTCACGGAACTGTTTCATTGACAATTTTTTGGTAGCATAATACTTGTTGAAAAGGATCAGAGAGTTGACTACAGATGTTCCAAGTAACAATTCAAATGCTGCTTTCTTATACCATTTCCTGACCTTTCGAAGTGGAGTATAGTAGGCTCCCATTTGATCAGAGTAGTCAACACCCTTCTTAGCAGCATTGTAATCTAATACGCATTGTGGCTTATGAGTTTCTGTTCCCCGACGTTGAGTAACTCTAACTAGCTCATCAACATGTTCAGGGATGGTGGTTAGCATCAAAACATCTCGTTTATCTTTCCATTTCAGCACTTTTATCCCCTCACTATTTTCTTTTCCAAAGATTTCCCCTCTCTTCAGTTTTTTGGTCACTACACAACCAGGATTGCCTTTCCTGTTCTTCCTGAGAGTTCCGCAGACATAGGTTTGGTTTTCCAATAATTTTCTAGCAAGAGTTACAGATGTATAAAAGTTATCAACAAAAAGAGTTCTTCCTTCCTTTAGAAGACCTTCCATGAGAGAAAGAGTCACATATTCCGAGTGTGATAAGTTTGGGGCAGTATCTCCTTGACCCTTGTAGAGAATGAACTTCCACGTATATTCTTCAACAGTGCAAAGTTTGTAGAATTTCAATCCATATCTATGAGCTTTATTTGGTATGTACTGACGCAAAATAGTACGACCGCGAAATAGAACCAAACTCTCATCTATGACAACATTTTGTCCTGGAGTAAACTTCAAAAAGTTTTGTGATATGAGCTGAATTAGTGGTCTCAACTTATACAGTCTGTCAGTTCCATCTGATTGTTCATTGTCAGCAAAATGGAGGAAACGCATGATAAGCTCAAATTTGTTTCTAGACATAGCTTTTTGAATTAGTTCACAACCATACATTTCGCTCTTTGCCCAGTAGCAGTCAAAAGTTGGCTGTTTATTCAAACCCATCATAATCAGAATCCCCAATAGTTTATAAACATCTTCTGATGTTATAGGTTGCCATTGTTTGACTTTAGAGTGCCTGGTGGTTGGAACTGATCCCATAGTTTCTTCAAAATATAAGTTAGTTTCTCTGATAATCAACTCCACTACTTCATCACTGACAAAAATTTTATACAAATCAATTGGTTCTATTTCACGATCGCGCGGAAGCTCATCGATGAAGTGTCTTATCTCAATTACATCGCAACTGAACAATCTATTGCTTGGTATCATAGCTCTCCATACTGTTTGAATTAATGCATTTGATCCAATATTATTTTCGATGCTGTTTGCTGATGGGGTAGAAGCTTCAATACTAGCTGCTCTAGCGTCCTCAAGTTCTTCATCAGATTCATCACTATCAGTTTCATCACTGTGCTGGGTATCAATTTCATCTTGCGAGAGCACAAAGGATGGATCCATTTCATCCTCATTTTCATCAGAAGATGAAGATTCCCTTTGCACCTGACCTCCATAAAACAGAGATGTATTCATTTTGTCTTGAAGGAACTAAATGTAAAGAAATTAGACATTTGAAAACACCTAAATGCTAGACTTCAATCTGTAACAAAAAGATCATTTTTAAATTAATAATTTGTACATGAAATGATAAAAAAAAAACCAAAACAGTTGTGTATCACCACTGGATAAATGGCGCAGTGGTATGGAAATGCTGTTTGTACCGCCACATGTACCACCGGTGTCCAAAAAGAGTTTGTACCACCAGTGGTACATGTGGCGCTACAGCAGGTATTGTGCGTTCAGAACGCCGTTTGGCCACCGGTGAACCAAAGTTTTTTTAATCTCTTAATGTAGTATAGAAGGAGTAAAACACATGATAACCTCCTCCCATCGCTGATGTCACTGTACTAACTAAGGCAACACGGCAAAGTCATGGCGCTAGCAGCAAACCTCAGATTTCAGGCATGGCGGTTAACGTGTTAAACATATGGATCTATAATCCAGTCATGTTGTGTAGTATCAAAAGCAAAACAAAACATAGCGTAGTTAACTATAAAAAAACAGTTCAGACCATATTCGACTACTAAAGCAACTAATAAAGGAACATTTTCTTGAGTGAAATTTGCACAACATACCTTTTTTCATGGAAGTCAATGTTTTTATCCAACGGCAGTAACGTGTATTTTTGCAGTGACAGCATAGCACAGATTGAAAAGTTTGAGGGGTTGAACGGGGCTCTAGGATATCTGCCATGCGCACAACTGTAATAAGGGACAATTGTAACTACGGTGTGCGGACAGAGTATTGAAAGACAAAGTATCGAAAGACAGAGTATCGAAAGACTGAGTATCGAAAGACAGAGTATCTCAGAAAGTTAAGTTAGTTTAGTTTTTTTATGTACAGTTCAGTTATATTAGATGTTTTTATTGCGCTTGTAAATTTAACCTTTCATGGATTGAATTTAATGTGAAGTATATTATTTTTTTTACTGACAAATTTAGTATAGCAATGTTAATTGTATATTCCGAAATTGTGCATGAAGAAGCACAAAAATTAATATTGACGGTAGATTCATAATTAAAGTTGATGCATACTAATTTTTTTTTTAATCATTTTCTTTCACATTTAACCCATTTAGCCCCGTAAATAATCAAATGGTTGACAAAAAACGATTGATGCAAAACTCTCTTTTCATATATTTAAAAATACAAAAAAATAGTACAAACACAAGCTGTACAGGTTAAAATTTCCAGTGAGTGTGATTTTGCATCTTATTATTTAATAACTTTCATCTGTATTAATTAATGTTCGATATTGTTTGTTTGAAAGATGCTAACTTTGCTGCTAAATTCAGGATTATAAACTTAAGGGGACCTTAGATGGTTTTTGAAAACTTTTTGTAAAGGCCTTAGGATTTTGAATACCAAAATTTGTGACTTTTTAGAAATGCCAGAACATTGAATTCGAAGTTGGTGTGTATGGTAGCTACTCTACTCACATTTCAAGAAATGTGCATCTACATTAAGAGTAACTTTAAAAAAAAATTGAAAGTAATTCAAATAATATTTCGGATGCTACAATCATTTTACTAAAAGTTATTCATTTTCAGCGTACCAAGCAGAACACTTAAAATGCTGCATAAATAAACTTTTTAAATAATTCTACTGTAATTTTTTTCAGCAATAGCGTCAATGTGTAGTTTAACTGCTAATTTTAAGTCAATATCCGTTTTGATTTTTTCTCTTTCCCACCATTTTTAAAAGACGCTTTTCCATCAAATCTTTCAATTTCTGAATTGTATCAGACGTTATCATCGTACAAGAGTCTGCAGTATCATTCCAGAGCTTATCTTTCGACGGGAACTGACGTCTTCACACAAACACGTTCTGAATCAGGATGGACTGAAGTTCTTCAATTGGGTTTAAATCTAGAGAGAGGCTGGGCCATACCATCAACTTGTGATTGACGAACTTATTACTCCTCAGGAAATTCACAGTTGCCCTAATAGAATGAGGAGGAGCGTTGTCATGGATGAAAATAACTTTTTTTAACGCAGCAGGTTTCCTTTTCAGTCAATGATCAAATCCATAATTCAAAAGTTAATATAATTAGCAAAATTTATTTTCACTCCTTCTGGAATCCTGGAAGATCCGACCAGTTCATTTCCAATGGTACAAGCCCAAATTATCACACCTCCACGGACCGCTTCCATTATCGAAAATATAGTACGATGTGGAGAAATATAGATAATAAGTTTAAAAGTTTTTTATTCGTAGCAGAAATTTGACAACTACGAGTCTGAAACTCATTTTGAAACTCTAGAATAAGGAGTCTTTAGTCAGCCGAGAGAGTGCAAGCCAACCACTACCACGCCGCACCTCTGATTGTACTGAACTGCAAAATGAAAAAAAAAACATGAAATATAAAATTATAATGTAATTAAATGGTTGATAAATTATAATGTAATTAAATGGTTAATAAATTATAATGTAATTAAATGGTTGATAAATTTTAAAATAGGTTTTAATAAGGGTATCAATAACGATAAACTCTATAAATAACGATAAACTCTATAAATAACGATAAACTCTATAAATAACGATAAACTCTATAAATAACGATAAACTCTATAAATAACGATAAACTCTATAAAAAACGATAAACTCTATAAATAACGATAAACTCTATAAATAACGATAAACTCTATAAATAACGATAAACTCTATAAATAACGATAAACTCTATAAATAAGGATAAACTCTATAAATAACGATAAACTCTATAAATAACGATAAACTCTATAAATAACGATAAACTCTATAAATAACGATTAACTCTATAAATAACGATAAACTCTATAAATAACGATAAACTCTATAAATAACGATTAACTCTATAAATAACGATTAACTCTATAAATAACGATGAACTCTAAATAACGATAAACTCTAAATAACGATAAACTCTAAATAACGATAAACTCTATATAACGATAAACTCTAAATAACGATAAACTCTAAATAACGATAAACTCTAAATAACGATAAACTCTAAATAATGAAAAACTCTAAATAACGATAAACTCTAAATAACGATAAACTATAAATAACGATAAACTCTGAATAACGATAAACTCTAAATAACGATAAACTCTAAATAACGATAAACTCTATATAACGATAAACTCTAAATAACGATAAACTCTAAATAACGATAAACTCTAAATAATGAAAAACTCTAAATAACGATAAACTCTAAATAACGATAAACTATAAATAACGATAAACTCTGAATAACGATAAACTCTAAATAACGATAAACTCTAAATAACGATAAACTCTAAATAACGATAAACTATAAATAACGATAAACTCTAAATAATGAAAAACTCTAAATAACGATAAACTCTAAATAACGATAAACTATAAATAACGATAAACTCTGAATAACGATAAACTCTAAATAACGATAAACTCTAAATAACGATAAACTCTATATAACGATAAACTCTGAATAACGATAAACTCTAAATAACGATAAACTCTAAATAACGATAAACTCTAAATAATGAAAAATTCTAAATAACGATAAACTATAAATAACGATAAACTCTGAATAACGATAAACTATAAATAACGATAAACTCTGAATAACGATAAACTCTAAATAACGATAAACTCTAAATAACGATAAACTCTAAATAATGAAAAATTCTAAATAACGATAAACTCTAAATAACGATAAACTATAAATAACGATAAACTCTGAATAACGATAAACTCTAAATAACGATAAACTCTAAATAACGATAAACTCTATATAACGATAAACTCTAAATAACGATAAACTCTAAATAACGATAAACTCTAAATAATGAAAAACTCTAAATAACGATAAACTCTAAATAACGATAAACTCTAAATAACGATAAATTCTAAATAACGATAAACTCTAAATAACGATAAACTCTAAATAACGATAAACTCTAAATAACGATAAACTCTAAATAACGATAAACTCTAAATAACGATAAACTCTAAATAACGATAAACTATAAATAACGATAAACTCTAAATAATGAAAAACTCTAAATAACGATAAACTCTAAATAACGATAAACTATAAATAACGATAAACTCTGAATAACGATAAACTCTAAATAACGATAAACTCTAAATAACGATAAACTCTAAATAATGAAAAACTCTAAATAACGATAAACTCTAAATAACGATAAACTATAAATAACGATAAACTCTGAATACCGATAAACTCTAAATAACGATAAACTCTAAATAACGATAAACTCTAAATAACGATAAACTCTAAATAACGATAAACTCTAAATAACGATAAACTCTAAATAACGATAAACTCTAAATAACGATAAACTCTAAATAACGATAAATTCTAAATAACGATAAACTCTAAATAACGATAAACTCTAAATAACGATAAACTCTAAATAACGATAAACTCTAAATAACGATAAATTCTAAATAACGATAAACTCTAAATAACGATAAACTCTAAATAACGATAAACTCTAAATAACGATAAACTCTAAATAACGATAAACTCTAAATAACGATAAACTCTAAATAACGATAAATTCTAAATAACGATAAACTATAAATAACGATAAACTCTAAATAACGATAAACTCTAAATAACGATAAACTCTAAATAACGATAAACTCTAAATAACGATAAACTCTAAATAACGATAAACTCTAAATAACGATAAACTCTAAATAACGACCCAGCTAACCAAAAGCTGTTTGTCCCACGTCTTAAGACGTCTGATACCCCTCGCTATAGAGGGATTTAAGACGTGGGGCGGTGGACATCAGACGTCTTGCAGACGTCTAACCCTCTTCATTTGCACAGGGGTCCCCCTCTGCAAGACGTCTGCTCCCACGTCTTGTCCCCCTCTGACAGAGGGGGACATCCACTTGTACCACGTCTTACTCCACTCCGTTTTCAAGACTTGGGACCCACGTGGGACAGAGTGTGGATGTCCCTCGCTATAGAGGGATTCAAGACGTGGGACAGAGTGCGGATGTCCCTCGCTATAGAGGGAAGAGAGAAATAAGACGTGGGACAGAGTGGGAATATCCACCTCTGCAAGACGTAGGACAGAGTGTGGATGTCACCCTCTGCAAGACGTGGGACAGAGTGCGGATGTCCCCCTCTGCAAGACGTGGGACAGAGTGCGGATGTCCCCCTCTGCAAGACGTGGGACAGAGTGCGGATGTCCCCCTCTGCAAGACGTGAGACAGAGTGTGGATGTCCCCCTCTGCAAGGGGGACATATCTCTCTTTTGGCTCAAACTACTTCGGTTAATTGGGGTATATAAATATGTATAAAAAATAAAAAAGATCATACTAATCATTATTGCAATTTCTTACTATATTGCATATAGTGTATATGTACATTTGGCTGTATATCAATTATTTTAATATTACATATTGTTATATACAAATTAAATGGGAAGAAATGGAGAAAGAATTGTAGTGGTGATCTCGGGAATCGAATTCAGTACCCTAGTGTGATGTACCATTGAAGCCTGCGATGCTACCACTCAGCCATCCTGGACATGGTAGAAGTAGTATTGAAATGATCTTTATGCAACTTGATAACTTGCGTGCTTCTTAAAATTATTTTAAATAAATATAATTTAATATTCTACATTTTGGTATTTTCTATTTTTTTAATGTGAATGATAAGAATGTGAATAAAGTTAGTTATTAATAATTGTATTGATAATGTTAATTATTGTTATTAACTACCTAATTACCTATAACTGTTAATTAATCTTACCTATAGTTACCTTCTGGTGGTACCACTACCTTATACCTATCTAGTTACTTACTAGAGTTTATTTACAACTACCTAGTAACCTACAAGTGATAACCACCAATCTGTACCTACTGGTGGTTATCACTACTTACCTATTACGTAGTATTTTTCAGTACCTACTTAGTTACCTACATTACTGTTTGTCAATACATACCTAGTTACCTACTGGTGTTTATCAATGCCTACCTAGTTGCCTACATCTGCTTATCAATACCTAATTAGTTACCTTCTTGTGTTTATCATTGCCTACCTAGTTGCCTACAACTGTATATAAATACCAATCTAGGCCCTAGTTACCTACTAGTATTCATCAATACCTACCTAGTTACCTACAACTGTTTGTCAATACCTACCTAGTTATCTACTAGTGTTTATCAATGCTTATCTAGTGACCTATAACTGTTTGCCATTACCTACCTAGATACCTACCAGTGTTTACCAATACCTACCTACCTAGTATACCTACTAGGTAGTGTTCATCAATCCGTACCTACTTACCTACACACAGAGAAAGGATTAGTTGAATCAAATCATATTTGATTTGTTTTGACTAAATTTTATGGTTTATCTGTGCGCCTACCTACGTGGTGAGTTGCAGGTACTATTTAATATGAGTTAAATTGACGTTGGTTAAAACAACACATATGTGAGTTGATTATTTTTAATTCCCGATGGTCACAACAACTACCTGTGATAGTCAAAACTGCTCGTGATGGTTGAACCAATTATATGTAATGGTCAAAACAACTACAGAACAAGGTTACATCAACTACTTGTGTATGTTTCTCCAATCACTCCTATGTGTTATACCAACTACTCGTGTAGGTTATACCAACTACTCGTGTAGGTTATACCAACTGCTTGTGTAGGTTATACCAACTACTCGTGTAGGTTATACCAACTACTCGTGTAGGTTATACCAACTACTCGTGTAGGTTACATTAACTACTCGTATAGGTGATATCAACTACTCATGTAGGTTATATCAACTACTCGGTTAGGTTATATCAACTACTCGTGTTGGTTATATCAACTACTCGTGTAGGTTATACCAACTGCTTGTGTAGGTTATACCAACTACTCGTGTAGGTTATACTAACTACTCGTGTAGGTTATACTAACTACTCGTGTAGGTTATACCAACTACTCGTGTAGGTTATACCAACTACTCGTGTAGGTTACATTAACTACTCGTATAGGTGATATCAACTACTCGTGTAGGTTATATCAACTACTCGGTTAGGTTATATCAACTACTCGTGTTGGTTATATCAACTACTCGTGTAGGTTATATCATCTTCTCGTGTTGGTTATATCAACTACTTGTAAACTAAGTAAATGTATATCAACTATTATAGTGTATAGGTTGAAATATCGGTCTGATTAGCAGTAGCCAGACTTTTTACAAGACTTTTTCAGTCACTATATTTACTCTATTAAATTATAATTTCGAGTTAGGTCCCGGTATCAATTAGATTAGACTATTTATTTTCTAGGACCAAATCTAACATGTTCACATTTATTTTCTACTTTTGCTTCTGTGATATGCATACTATTTTAATTTTAAAAAATAATTGATCACCTAGACCTATCCTTGCTTTTTGAAATGTTTTCGATCCTATGAATTGATATATGGTTATCAGTTGTAAATTAATAGATTAGATTGAATAAGTAATCTCATCAGGTCAGTTTATAAATAAGTAGTTAGATGACATAAATAACTTTACGTAGTGATAAATAGGTAGGCTAGATGAATTAATTAACCAGGCTAGATTACAAAAGTTGATAAATCTTTGATATGCTGCAATTGTACTATAACTTAATGAATAATAAATTAATGATAAAGCCTTTATCTTCTAAACCATATTTTAGTGCAATTCATCTTACTCATAGGCACTGATATTGAAATATGCTAATAGAATTACCAAGGTCAAAATGAAAACGAAATATAACATTTAAGTTTTAGATTTATTATTTAGAAGTACAATTTGAATTCTCGTCACCTTCTTTCACGACTGTAGGTTGCCAATTCCTGAAATAAGAGATTCGTATATTAATATATATTGAATAAAAATTCACAGTATCGTTCATATACATTATCAATAACATCACCTACTCTTTTTCCTTTTGTGATGAGATAGCGACAGCTTCGATATTCTTTTCATGTCTGGAATCCCTAAAAGCATATGAAAAAGTAAGAGCTAATCGTATTGCAAATACATATTTAAAAATCATCTAATATTTTCAAATACTTACTTTGACCTAGCATAATTGTTCCTGAACCATTCAAAGGAATTGAAGAGGACTCCGATAGTTGATGACGTTGATCTACTTCATCAATTCTTCATCAAGATCTGAAAGTAGATTCAGAAAATACAGAAAACCATATATTAATAAAGAAATGAAAAGAATTATTAACTGAGAATTCTTTCATATAGGTAAATTATTTATATAAAATGTTAAACTAATTATAAATCTTCAGATGCAGTATAAATTTAGCTCTAATAAATGCAATGGATTTTTCTAGCTAATCCTCATAATTTTGTTCATTATACACTCATAATGTAGACATTGATTAAATACCAAGAAAGTATAATATATCAAAAGGCTCACCTCTGGTTGGAGTTCTCCCTGCTAAATCCCTGGACGGTGTTCTCCTCCGACTACCTCCCTGGATGGAGTTCTCCCAGTCATAGAAAACTAGGGTCAAGTAGGTAAATTGCGGCACTTTAACTAACTGCGGTCTCTTATCTAAGAAACATTAATAACCATCATGACTTCAAGGCACTCGTGATATGAATAGAACCTATCATAAATTGAGCTTAAATTATGATGTTCAACAATTCAGTATATAGCTAAACTAATTTCAGAATGATTTTGAGACTCTCTTAATAGGGTCACAATTAGAAATTAAAGAACCGAATTTGGCTGTGTAACCCTACCTATAGGTACACCAACTAGTTTTAAAATATATAGATTATCAGACCACTTTACTTGAGATACTAGGATAAGTTCCGAAATATCGGACGGCTCCACATTTTCGGTCGCGTAAGAAAAACTATATTAAATTAACTTTTATTCTAATTAGCTATTAGGTAGCTATATACTACATTTCATACGTGACCGAAAATTTGAAATCGCCTCATAATTTGGAACTTACCCTATTCTGAGGACAGCGCAGTAACTGCCTAGCCTATGTAGAAGGGGTGTAGGTCATTAGCCCCCCGGTCATGAGCCCCCCCGGTCAAGAGCCCCACCGGTCATGAGCCCCCCCGGTCACGAGCCCCCCTGTTTTTAAATCCTTATTTACCTATACTATTTAATCCTTATTGACACTTTTGTAGTTCATTACTGAATAGACATAAAATATATGTATAAAGGGGGGCGTGCCGCCCCCCGAACCCCCCTGCCAGGTCATTAAACAATCATGAAGTGTGCAGTACAACAAACTAGCGGATACAACAAACTACATTAATAACTCTCAGTTATTTCTATCTAAGTAATTCTTCATTTGTTTAACTAGGTAAATAAGGATTAAAAAACAAGGAGGGGGGGGGGGCTCATGACCGGAGGGGGGGGGGGCTCCTGACCGGGGGGGCTCTTGACCGTACCCCATGTAGAAGGTATTGACACTGAAAAAAAAACAGCTAGGTAGGTATGATGCTTAAATAAGTTAACATATAATAATCTAGGAAAATTAGTTTGGATATCAGTTTACAAACTGGAAGGCAGTAATCAAAATTTATTATAATAAAAGTTATATACTGATAATCAGCTCTTAAATAACTACCTATATAAAGCCACCAAACTACCAATCACCAATATTTTAGAATATTTAGGCAGACATTTATCAATTTATTAATGGAATTAATTAATAATTAATAATCGATCGGCAGCGATAATACTATTTCATGCATATAACGCTATTGTTTGCACTTGAACTAAAATGGTATTGAGGAGCGTTCACATTCAACACGTAACACACTTGAAACAAGATTTAAACTGAAAAGTGTTATGTGAATAAATTAGCTTTGAGGAAAGCATAAGTTGCCACTTACTCATTTGATTGAGCTCACATCTAAACTTAAAAAATAAGTAGCACTAACTCTCATAGTAAGTTAATTTATACACCAGATAAATAAGATTAACAGTCTTTGTGGGTTACTTTATCACACTATGTCATAGTTGTTTTAACTCACACCTAAACTTACAAAAATGTAGCGCCAACTCTCATAGTAAGTTAATTCATACACTGCAGAATACACTGGATTAACAGTCTTTGTGGGTTACTATAAAACACTATGTCATAGTTGATTTAACTCGCACCTAAACTTAAAAAAGTAGCGTCAACTCTCATAGTAAGTTATTTCATACACCAGATACATTGGATTAACAGTCTTTGTGAGTTACTTCAACACACTATGTCCTAGTTGTTTTAACATATGTTCAAACTCCCAAAATGTAACTCTAACTCTCATAGTAAGTTGATTCAATCCATAAAATGATTTGAATTAACTATGTTTGGTGACACACACGTCATAGTTGTTTTGACACACGTGAAAACATGAATAAAGTCAAACCAACTCACGTAATAAATTGATTCAAAGCATAAATTGTTGACCCATTAAATATGAGTAAACTTTTTTCTCTGTGTAGGACATACATAATAGTATAAGGTATAAAACCATTGTAACTTTATCATACCGTGAACCTGGAAAACCCGAAGGAAAATTAATAAATTTTAGTACAAGGTTTGTTCAAAATCGATATGGGATTAAATATTCATTTGAATAATAAAGACACCAATTTTGTTGCAACAAAATAAATATATAAGCAAACAGGCTTTAATTTCGCTTAGTAAGTACATTAATACTAACAAACGATATAAACAAAATGGCAAGATAAATAAATGGGACAAAATAGAAAATTGTGTACCAATAAGAGTTTCATGGGATATCCTCAGTATGCGGAGTTGTTTCTCAGCAGTATGGGGTGTCGTTTCTCAGCAGTATGGGGTGTCGTTTCTCAGCAGTATGGGGTGGCGTTTCTCAGCAGTATGGGGTGGCGTTTCTCAGCAATATGGGGTGGCGTTTCTCAGCAGTATGGGGTGTCGTTTCTCAGCAGTATGGGGTGGCGTTTCTCAGCAGTATGGGGTGGCGTTTCTCAGCAATATGGGGTGGCGTTTCTCAGCAGTATTTCATTAAGTAATTATTTCAAAATCTTTTTGATTCAAAATTTGACCTATATTGCATTCTTGCATGGTCTTCCTTTGGTAATTGAAAAACTGCTACTTTACTCTTCCCACGATGGTTAGAACAATCGATTACCGAACACTTATTAACCATTTTCCAATGTAGAATATTCTAAAATGCAGCATAAATAGAGAAAATAAACTGAAAGAAATTTCCGAATTCAATCTATTAAGAATGATGTGGCAGTATCCTGACTACCGATTATTCATACATGCATGGAAATTATCTTGGTTTTCTAGAATTTTCAAATTATAAATTATTACAGAAAGCAGTTGCAACCAAGGTTCATAGACTATAACAGGTTAAACGAATAGAAATAGTACGAAATGTTACTAAGAGCTGCGTCTACAAATTCTTTAGATGAAAACCTATTTTTTAGATTAAAACCTATGTTACAATAATTGACATTTTATATAGTTTATTTCTTATTTTATTATTGCAATATTATTTTTGTTCTTATTTTAGGCTTTTTGCTACAGTAATTAAAGCGGATGAAAATGTTGACCAGTGCCCATTAATCAACGAACAACGACGTGAATAGTAGATAGTTTTTTGTTCTTTTTGCAGTGATAATAACCATTTCATTGAAATATTTTTATACCATTCGATAGATTATTAAATTCTGAACAATTCTAGTTTGACTCACGCCCGAGTTTAATCTATCGTTTAAGAGATATTCAAGAAGAAAGACAGAAATTGTTCCTTCTATTGCTAATTGTCGTAGTGAATAGCAGTTAGTTTTTTGTTGGTTTTACAGTGATAATAACCATTTCATTGAAATATTTTTATACCATTCGATTGATTATTAAATTCTAAAGAGTTCTATGTTGACTTACGCGCGAGTTTAAACTACCGCTTAAGAGATATTCAAGAAGGAAGACAGAAAATGTTGTTTTCTCAATGGCAATTTTTTCCCCATTAGTTTAACCTGTTATAGTCTATGAACCTTGGTTGCAACAATAGAGAAAAATATTGACCTTCTGTTTTTTCGACGAAAATGCAGAAAATCAGGCTGTATCATTAAGCAAACCATGATAGATGGATAATGTTATTAAATTGCTTAAGTTTTGTCTGTTGTTATTGTTCATTCAATGTTATGAAAACAATGAACTATAAGTACTTATTTTCTTTTCAATTTTTTGGACCGTAATATTTCACTGTCGATCGTGAGTACAATTTTGATTTGGATTATCCTTTCATCCTTATTTATCTCTACTGCAGGTTGTACTCCTAAGCTCAATGGCTGTATCTTCTCAGACTCTATCGGATGAGGATTTGAATTTACTGAGGAACGATCGTATCAAGTTCGAGTGTTGTCCTTTGGTCTATCAAAACATTATAGAATGGGGCTTTGAAAAGCCGGATGGAGTGAAGATAATAGACCATTTCAAAAACCAGAAGATAGAAGAAAAAATTGGAAGAAACTTGAAAAATTGGTTGAAGTTCAATGAAAAGGTACTCAAAGAAACAGAATTTTCCAGCTTTGATGTAACTACTTTGCACAGTCTTCTTCCAGTTCTCTGCTACGACAAAATCACTGATCCTGGCGTACAAGAATATATAGATAAAATCAAAGACGAGAATAGTATCGAGTATATTCTCAAAAAGATCAAAAATTTCAGGAACGGCATAAGTCATGAATATGTTAAAGCCAAAAATGACTCCAATATTGAAGAAAAGCTAATACTCCTAAGAAAATGTATCACAACTGCTGGCAAACTCTACGGCAAAGACCAGAGTGAAATTGATACAAAAGTTGCAGATTTGGATGCTAAATTTGATGAGTTGTTGCTTGGAACAACAAGCTCTATTGAGAACGCAGTTAAACATGTTACGAAATTGATAGAAAAGGGAAGTGCACCCTTTTTGCTAGAGAAATATTCTGAATTATTTTCTGTCCTTTTGCCAGGCACTCTGAAAAAAGTAGATACTGCTCAGATCTTTGAGTCTGTAAATCTATCAGTCGCTGTTGAAAACAGAGAGGACAAGAAAACGAAAAAAGATGTTTTCAGCTCTCCAAAGCTATACAACCACGTCAAAAATAAATTAGTGGTTATCAAAGGAGGTCCAGGCTCAGGCAAGACTACTTTGTTACGGAACCTATATGAAAACATCTTGAAAAATTCAGTTGATGGTAGTGAGTTGAGTTACGAAGGCATAGGTATATTTAGAGTTCCTATCTTCCTCGAATGCAGAACTGAACGGCAGAACAATCTTAGTGATTTCCTGAAAGATAGTCTTCCTAACTTCTATTCCAGTAAAGAGATTATATATGAAGCAATCAAAGATGTGGAAAGAAAGGTCTTCTTAATTGATGGTTACGATGAAGTGAATGATAAGAGCAGAGAGCTCATCAAAGATGCAATAGAATACTGCATCAAATATAAAGTTACATGCATTGTTACCGGAAGAGTTGATGCAGCAAATAATTTCATTAGAAATCTTCAAAAGAGAAATTTGAGCTATGATGAAATGTTTATCGAACCCATCAGCAACAAACTGAGATTCTTGATGAGGTATGGTGAAAATATGGGTGATGATGTTGATTCTGAAATACTGGTGAACAGTTTTGAGAATCTGAATGAAGCTGTACAAGAAGTATTTGTCTCTCCGTTTCTTTTAGCATTATTCATCCCTTTGTTTTTGAACAACCGAAAATGTTTGACTCAATTACATAATGAACAACGTGCATACAAAGCAATTAAAGAAGTATACTCCCAAGAAATAGAGATGAAGTTGATAGATAGCAACGTTCCATCTCCCAAAATAAGAACCAAAGACCTTCTTGCTGTGTTCAGTTACCACAGTCTCTCACTCTTAAAGAGTGATAAATATTTCTTCAAAGAAGATGACTACTATAACTTAGTCAGAGATTGTGAGGAAAAGTTATCCAAAGATGTTGATTTTGAGAATTTACTGACGTGCATCTTAACCCCAGAGATATCTTTGAAAAAAGGTAAAACTTTGACTTATGCCTTCACACACAGCACAATTCAGGAATATCTGGCAGTAGAGCAGATAATCAAGAACATGAAAGAGCGTAACATTGACTGGAATTCAGAGCAGCTTTCAGAAGATTATCTGCGGGAGAACTTTCTTGAGTGTCTTGGAATATCTGGTAAACACACTGATATTAAAGAGGAAGTTGAAAGGTAAGTTATTGAACTTCGAAAAATTGTTTTCTATTTCTTATTAATCTCTGGTCATTCCAAACATTTAAATTTAAACAAATTTTCAGATAAAATGTTTTGGTAAAATTGATGTTCACTTACTAACTAGCAATAAAACTAGGTGACAAAAATGATCAAATAACTTGATGTTAATTATAACAAGGTCAGAGATGCAAATTATTATTACCGTAATTCATACCTGAAAATGAAATGTTTGGATTAGTTTGGAAGTAGTTTTATTTTGATATTCACGGAATTACTTGCCAATAAATTATTACTAATTGACCTTCAACATCTTGAAATAATTTATTTTAGATATTTTAACGGATAAACTTCACTAATTTTGATACTTCTCAATAAAATTTCAAGGGAAATTAAAGGTTTGCAATTTTATATCAATCATGGGAACAATTAGACCAAAAAACATTCTACCGTTGCATAGAGGTCATCGTCCTCCCAAACAATATAATTATTATCATTTAATTCTAATATTAATTTTGATTGATAATTTTGAAAGATTTATCATAATCACACAAATTAATGTTTGAATTTTCTTCATGCTACTCATTTAAATATTTCTACAACATTTTTCATGCTACCAAATGTTCTCAAAAATGTTAAAGTTGCTAAATATATCCCATATTAACAAACATTATTTGATTTGTAAGGCAATTATTGTCGTATAAATATAGTTAATAATATCATTTGATTGTCAAGGTAACAATAGTCTTTATAATAATGTGCTCATTTTATTCCCAACAGGTACGGTAATATCATCAAACTTTTGATGTTGGAAACTTTGGACAATAAAACATTGTCAAACTACACCAGAACATTCACTGCAGTGCTGAGAAAATGCTTTGAAACAGAGTACTCATTTGTCTCCTGTCTATCTTTTTGGTTTGATATATTCTTCAAACTGTGATTCCATCTTCGTATCAATTGTCTCTAATGTCCTGAGAAACGAAATTGATTATTGGATAGATTCCATTCGTCACATCAAACCCTTGACTGAAGTACTAAGGAAAAATCAAAACAGGAATTCAGATTTGGTTAAATTTTTCTGAGTCTCTAAGCAAATCGAACTGTGACAATCTTGGCCAATTGTTGTCTGTGCTTCAAGATGACAGCAAAATTAGAATTCATTTTGAACACAGTTACGACAATTACCAACCAATAAATGGAGATTTCTACACACAGCTCAACAATAGCAAGTTAGTTAATTTTACTTTCTTTCATACGCTTTGTATTTATGTTAATATAATTGTATAAAATGTGAAATTAATCCACTCTTATCTCTGCTGAAATATTTTGACAACGACTTATACAATCAATTTTATAAATTTAGTCAATTCTTCAAAAATATCGGATAAAGAATATTCCTACTCTATAAAGCATTCAATAACGAATGTTAAATAGATTCTTTACCCTTTTTGATTTTCAATTTTCTGACCGCTGCAGAAACTCATAAAATTTATTACCCAGAATATTCTTAAGAATTAGAATCTGAATAAATTTGATTCAAATACAGACTGCATATATTTTTTTTCTTATTACAGGTGTAAGATAACTTACTTCAAGGCTTGTGTGACGTCTGAAGATCTCTCCATTGTGATGAAAGTTTGCAAAGTTAATAGTCCACTGTACATTAGCACTAAGTCTGCCTCTGCCATCGACTTTACCGCCTTAGTGGGACACGAAGGAACACTAAGTGAGTGAATTAATCTGTAGTGTTACCATTATTTACCATCCGCCGATCTGCGCTATCTGTTGCAGTTTTGTTGAATAAAAAAAATGTTTTGTTGAATATGTATTATGTTACAATACGAACATTAAATATTGCTTACTCATTTTGATATTGTGTGGGGAGGCTCGGCCATTAAACACCGTGAAATTATGTTGTTGTGCAAAAAACTGTACAGTGTACGCATTTATAACCACTTGGACCACCATATTTCAATACAGAACATACATCATATCAATATAATAACTTATATATAATAAATTGTTGTGTTCCTGGTTATAGTAATACCAGGGATTGTAATACTAATTGCATCCTTAAATACGAACGATTATCTATTGCACAACCAATTGTATATATAAATTTAATAATATTTAAAAGACTGACAAGTTTGAAACATTAAGAAAATTTAAAAACAATTGTTATAATCTTACTTTGGTATCAACGATTTAAGATCAACTAAGATCTGTAATTGCATGGCAAATAACATAAAAATTGAACTCCCTGTAGATTGTAGAATGTAGATTCGTAGAACTAACACATTTTAGATACTGTAGTAGGGTGGATCGTTTTGAAGCTTTTTTCGATTTTGCCTTAGCTACAATGATAGAAATTGGCACATGTGTGAAAAAACACGATATGAAAAAATTTCAGCCCAATCGGTTAACATCTTCTGCCCACGGGGGAAGGGGGAATTATAGAAAATAAGCTGAAAACCCCCCATAATCTAATGTGACATTAAAGTGGGTATCAACATCTTCAATAAATGCTATAACATCATACATGATAATAAAGATCTGATAAGTTCATTTGCAGCAATAACAAAGTTCTACGTAGACCTCTTCTGCCCCCGGGGGGATGGGAGACGATGTCATATTTTTGGGGAAAATTGTTGATATTTGAAATCTATCAAGATATTGTACTAAGTTCTTAACCTCGCAAAGAATTGCTACATCTGTAAACATGATGTTAAAGATCAATACATTTGATATTTGCAAAGTCAATATTTCAACGTGAGTATCTTCTGCCCCCGGGAGGTTGGGGTAAAATGAACTATTTTTGTTAAATTTGTGATTATTAATGTCACATTGTTGTTTAATATAGCTCAGATCAATCATAATCTGATCGGATTGGTTTGATGAGGTCTATATTGTTTCAATTTAATTTATTCGATCACATAGTAATATTTTCCACCTCCAACTGTTGTGTGGGGCTGACAAAATATGTATTATATCACGTTTTCATGAGCTTTTCTTTATAAATATTGGAAGTTAATCCATGATTGTATTAAATAGTAATATATAAACTCGTTATGATGTTCAAATATTAAATAAAAGTAAAGCTCTTAGCTTCCCAATGTAGCCCAGAACTCACAACGAGGAGGTAGTTCTATGTCAAGTTCCACTCTATCCAGCCCCTACCACCCTGCCATGACAGAACGATTTGATCTTTCTTTGATTCAAATCTTGGCATCTCAGTTATTTAATGGATTTGTGAATAGATATATCAATCTCTCTTACATTTCTCAATCACGCTGCAGAAGCTTCAGTAATTAATTTAAGCTGCCTTTTCTACCGTAGTAACTGGCAGATCGAAAACTC